>JACYVW010000169.1:0-85928 GCA_023065735.1 Coffea humblotiana
AACGTTGGGTTTAGTTGATGATTGAGACTTGGAGTGTTCGCTTGTTTTGATCTAAAATCTGGATATTCGTTGGACTTGTCTGCATAATAAAAATGGAAGAAAGCCACGGTTGGGAATAGAATTGTTGCAGTTTCCTTGCTCTTTCCCTTGCTTTTTGTCATGCCTTCAATCCAAGATTTGTATTCAACGCTGGGTTCATTTGTTGATTGAAGTGTTCAGTTGTTAAGGGGTGTTTGGGTGATAGGTTAGCTGGTTTTGTTTGAAGTTTCGCATGGGGTTTTTGCATCAGAATGGCAGAAACATTGTTGCTGAAAAAGAAAGTTTCCTCGTGGCTTTGTATGGAATTTTCCAAGAAAAATTTTGCACTTAGCTCGTGGCTTTGCATGTGAATGATTTGACTAACATTAGATTTCCTTCAATTGAGCAAGTTTGCAGTTTTGTATCTATCTTTTCATTTCTTTCTTTTGTTTCCCGAAATCTGTTATCTTCAACTAAAATGGGGAAGTCTTGTTGATGTTTAGTGATTCTGCTAGGAGTTGGTTTCCTAGAATAAGAACTTGAGGTTGGGCTTTGATTTAAGATGTTTGTGAGAGTCTGCCGTGCGAGGTTACTGAAGTTTAAAAGCATAAGAAAAGTTGTAGAAGTTCATTTTCTTCGTAGCTTGCATGAAGCTTTGCATGGGATTTTCCCAAAAAAGTACACTTCAGCCCCTCAAGTTCCCCATAATGCTACTTTGGCCCAAAAAATTGGATAACTTAACCAATTTTGTCCCCTAACATGTTGTTTTTTCCATTGGCATGCTTGATTTGATTTTGGACAGAATATTCATGAGTTTTTGGGATGAAATTTTGAGGTTTAATAGTTATTGAGAAATTTATGATTTTTAATTCGGATTTTTAGTAAAATTTTAGGTAACTTTGTAGTTTAATCGTAGTAAATTGGTTTTCATTTATTTTTGTGAATTTTAGCATTTGATTGGTAGGTTTCACTTTAAGTCCTTGATTTTAATTGATTTCCTTTTAGATCCTTAATATTTACAATAATAGTGATTTTGATCCCTTAATCTTTTAATTCTTTCAAATTGGGTCCTTATTTGTGTTAATTTGTCAAATATGGTTTGTTTACTTTTATTTGAATACCTTGATTGATTTAATTTTGTATTTATCTCCATTCATGTAATTATTTGTTAGTTAAAGTGATGCCTTGACCCTTTTTTTATTTTGGAGGGTAAATAAGTAAATTCGTGTCATTAGGACCCCAATTCAAGGGAGGTACACTCTATCCCTTATTTTTGCTTTATTTGACCCTATGTGCACTTATGTGATTTTATGTGTTTAATTGCATGCCTTTTGAATGTTTTATTTCATTTCTTTATCTGCTTTATTTGTTTCAATTTTTGATATTCATTTTTGGTCAATTTTAATTATTCAAAATGCATTTAAATGCCAAATTGTAATAGTTAGGGGGTTCAAGACTTGTATTTAGATAGAATATGTAATAGTTAGGATTTATTTATTTATTTTTATTCCTTTCCCCCTTAGATTGTAGTTAGGGCCCCTAATGTAATAGTTAGGGTTTTATTTGCTTTATTTGTTTTGTGTGCCTTGCATGCCTATGTGTTACGTGTTTACCGCTTTCCTAGGATCTTGCATCTAGATATCATGTTTATTTGCTACGTGTTTATGTGAATTTATGTGTTTATTTACTTTTTATTTGTTTTACATGATTAATTAAGTTATAATTAAGGTATGACGTGATATCACACTAGTCCAACGCTAGTTGTGATCCATTTCCCGATACCACACTAGTCCAACGCTAGTTGTGGTTCGCTTGTCCGATTCCCCACTAGTCCAATGCTAGTGAGAAAGTAGAAATATGGGCTAGTCCAATGCTAGACCCTTAGGAGCCTTTCGAGTGTTAGATCATGATCGTGTGATAAAATCACTTCATCTCATGCATGTTTTTCACTTTTTTAGGTTTTTACCATTTTGCATGACACTCTCCTTATATATATACATCCCTTATCCCATATTCCCTTATATTTATGCCCCTTATCCCACATTTCCCCTTATATATATATTCCCTATCCATATTCCCTCTTATATCCATATCCCCTATTTTGATATTTTCCTTTATATTATCCTATGCATGAGACATGACATTAGGTTTGCATTTCAAATAGGGATAATTAGATATAGGTTAGTACATTTGCTTGCTTAGATAGGAAAAACCCCTTGGATATGGATATGGACGAATTTGGCTTTCTAGCCTTAGCACGCTCGTATTCCCTCTATTAAAGGGAAAATTGAGTCACGAACATTAGTTCCCCGTACCCGATATGATGCATCCCTTAGATCATGTATTCATATATAATTATTTTATTTTCTTTGTTTTTATTTTTCTTTTCTTTTTACTGCTTTTTTGAGTCTCATATTTTGCACAATTCGTGACTTCTTCGAAAGTTTACTTGTGGGCATCACAATTAATGTGATTGGCACCTATATTAGCTTTGAAGAGATATTTTGACCCCCCGATACATTAGGTCTAGGGTTTGCATTCATATAGTGACATCAAAATGTGATAAATTTTTAGGTTAAAATAGAAAATTTTTGACTAAATCACGCAACTAGCTTGGCTAGGTCGAAAGGGTGCCTTGGATTCTTATCCTTGCTTCCCTTTCTTCAAATGTGACTCCCGAACCTTTTTTTTTATTTACGTAGACTTGGAATCGTTTAAAAAGGGTTTTCCTACTTTTTTTAAAAAATATTTTAGGTGATTGGTACACCTTAACTCAATACCAAGTGGAGACTTCGATTTTTATTCAAAAACCCTTTTTAAACTATAATTGGGCCCAAATCGTCGCATTTTCAAACCCCATTCTTGGCCCAATTTCTTTATTTCTTAAAAATCAAAAACACATTTTTTTCAAATCAAAATTAAATCAAAATCCATTTTCTTATAAAACTCTTTATTTTTCATTTAAAAATGGGGCGCGACAGCTGGCGACTCCACTGGGGACTTAGAGAGTCCGAGCATTTGATTTAGTCAATCCTTTTCTTCTTTTAACCTTTTTATATATCACATTTGGATGTTTAGGGTTGCATTTTTTCCTTTTTTAGGGTTTATTGCATCTAACACACAATCGTCTCAAATATCCACATATGCATCATTTATGTGTTTACTTCTCATTTGTATTTGTATATCGCGCTTGCATTTTGGGTGGGGGAAAATAGTTGCCCTAGAACCGTCGACCGCATTTGATGGTATTTGATCCTTCCCTTCGCTAGGGGCACTTCATACGTGCATACGCTTTATTTTATATCCCTCATTTCTTTTTACTTTTAGTGGTTGTCATACCACTCTTCCCTTATTAGGATTAGATCGATCCACTTGGACATGTGGCCGTGGCACGACGTGCACGTAGCAATGTCCGAGAGATCACCCGAACCACCGACTCTTGGGCATTGGGATTGATGACCCTTCGCTTTGGTCTGAAGGTTTGGGAGCCTGAAAACCTTATCGAGTCTAGGTGCATTAGCGAGCCCCAACCTCATGCATCCATGATTAGATTACCTAGGTTAGAGTCAACCATACCCAACTAGGAACACTAGGCACGAAAGAGGGATCCCACCCTTCTTTCTTTAATTTTCTTTTTTACTTTTTGGTATCATCTAATTGCCTAACGTGTTACGTGTTATCTGTTATCTAACATTTCCTTGTTTTCTCATTTTTTTGCATTCACAAACAATAGGAAATAAGAGTTCTGGCTTGATACTCTTTTAGAATCCACCCTTTTAGATAGGCTATTGCATGTTTAATTTCAATGTACTATATTTGTGGAATTAATAATGGCGCATCATTTTAGGCCTACCCTTGCATACAAAGGGTCCCTTTAGGTCATGATTTCATTCCAAAATTGCATATTTAATTTGCTTTGATAAGTTGGCATCATGCATAAACTTTAGAGGGAATGCCATTTAGGGGATCCCACGTTAGGAATAAGCCACCTTTGTGTCTCGGATACGTAATCCAAGGAGACTTGCACGTCTGTATTTCTTGTACCGTCCAAAGGGGTAGTGCACAAGGTAAGGTAGGATCCGATCCCTTTCGCAATAACGACACCGAGAATGATGGAACAATTTTGCACATTAGAATATGAGCATCTAATAATCATTTTTTGGCCCCATTTTATCAAAACTGGTAAAAATCCCTTGCTTAAAGGACATTAATTTGAAGAAAATCACAAATAACTCCTCATTGTTAAGACGTTAAATGAATTGAGGCCAAATCATGATTTTAGAAGCTCATAGGCTAATGCATTGCAACAAATTTTTTGAAATTACCAATGAGCAGACAATTCAATCATTTTTGAATAAACCTTCAGTTTCATTCAATTCCTTGACACCAATTATTCATTTGATCAGTTTATTCAATTTCATCCAATCCATTTTATCAATTCATTCATTTTTAGGACAATCTAGTCCATTTTGAAATAAATCATCAATTGCATTCCAATCCATTTTACTTGTTTACCCTTTTTAAGGGTGATTCAGTCAATCTTGAATAAATTATCAAATTTCATTCAATTCATTTGACCAGTTTACCCTCTTTTAAGATGATCTAGTCATTTTTGAATAAATCGTTAAATTCATTTGACCAAGTGTATCCATTTTTAGGGCGATCCAGCAGAATTCATCAATTTCATCCGATCCATTTGACAATTTAGGATTTCGATGTCAAATTTAGAACTGAAATGGCTAGTTGTTTTTTAGAAAAATCATCCATGGCATTTATTCCGTTTGGATAGATTAGGGTTTCGATCCATGTTAAGAAATTGCAATCTCTCCAATAGCAAGTTCATCAAAGTTAAATTGATTTGTACGAATTCCTGTGCCAACCAAAACCATTCATTCATTCGGATTTGTCCTCATTTTGTTAGAGGTCTCCCGCTGTTCAATTGGCCAAAATTTTCAAATTGCTTTTCATTCGAATGGCAATAAGTTGGTCGGATTCATTAGGTATAGTATAGTGCCTACCCTAGAGGATTGCATTCTCATTCTAGGCCTACCCTTGGCACAAAAAGGACTCTCCAATAGGACATGCATCCGAATTACTTTAATTTTTACTAACTCATGTTTTTTTTCTTTTCTTTTTGACAGCAGTTAATCTAGAAGGGAATCTAAATAGGGATTTTTCCTAAATTTTTAGGTAATTGCAAACATAGCTACATGAAAAAGCCCATCATCACACGATCGCGTAGTCGAGTTTCGAGAAATATTGTAAACATGAGTACGTACCCGGAGTCATCCGATAGGCTTGCGACGACGCCATCAGCTGACCTGGCAAACTTGGGAGCTCAACTGAGCGAAGTTTTGAACAAGTTCAATGAGCTGAGTATGGAAATGACGGCCCAACGTCGCGTAATCGATCAGATAGTCACTGGTAGTAGTAGCGGTGTCCAACATGAGCCTTTACCTGCCGCCCAACCCGAACCTCACCACTGTCCGTATCCCACACTCAAACCCTTTTTGCTCCACCACCACTTGAGGAAACTTTCACTATGCCGCCCATGGCCCACCACCTGCCTACGCACCTAACATTCAAACCAACCCTTTACGCCCAAATTCCCCTGAATTATCCACATGTTAGTCTGAATGCCACCTGAACCTCAAGGGCCATATTACTATTCCACCTGAACCATTCACACTAACACCGCTGCTCAAGGAAAGTTGAAGTAGGGGAATCTGCGCCTGTGGATAAGAATTTGCTAAAGAGGTTGGATCGATTTGAAGTTTATAAGGAAAAACCAAGGTTTGAGTAAGTTAGGAGGTTGGACTATACGAGTTGCTTTTCCGATATGCAATGCCAGTGGGTTTCAAAGCACCCAAGTTTAGCAAATACGACGGAACTGGCAATCCTAAGACACCTTCGGATGTTTGCAAACAAACTAGGGAGGCCGATAGATGATAAGAATCTGCCTGTGCGCCTATTTCCCGAGAATCTAGAAGGCGACGCGTTGGATTGGTATTCCAATTTGAAACCTGAGAAATATGAATCTGGCTTGACCTGTCAACCGCTTTTGTGAGGCAATACGAATACAATTGCGAGCTCGCTCCGACGAGAACACATTAGAGGGGACCAAGAGGAAACCATCTGAGGACCACAAGACGTATGCAAAGAGATGGAGGAAATTGGCCGCCAAGGTCGAACCTTCGATGACAGAAGAGGAAATTGTCCGTACATTTATTAAACCCATGACCCACCGTATTTGAGGAGATTTTTCGCATGACTGGATGCTCATTTGCGGCCATTGTTAACAAATTGGAAAGAATTTGATGAGTTTTGTGAAGGCCGGAAAAATTGTTAATGTGTCAACATTGAAGATGCAACTGGAGGCTCTGCAAGGCTAGAATAACAGTGGGAAGAAGTCCCAGTTTAAGGAAAAAGAAGGAGAAACTGGCTTTTGTTTGGGATCAAGGCCCCTCGACGCCAAATCTAGATTTTCAAACCACCCCACTTATTCATCACCCTACCCATATTACCCAAACTCACGCCGATTTACCATACTACTATCAATCACCCTCAACTTCGGCCAAACTATGCAAACCCACCTATACTACCTGTCCCAATTTTTCAACCCAATTTTCAAACCCGACCTCGCACTCCTTATAATCCGAGACCTATTCAACCAAACAACCAAACTTTCCTCTAAACAGTGAAACCCGAAACCCAATCCCACATCGAACCTTCACTAACCTGGGCCGACCCATCGATCAGTTGTACGAACAACTCAAGGCTGCCGGAAAAATTGGTGTTATGCCCTCCAAAATCTATCCTAGGGGTGGCTCCCCCTAGCTATGACCCTCAAGCCATCTACGCTTATCATTCGGGAGCTCCAAGGCATTCCACCAATAATTGCTGGGCATTGAAACATAAAATCCAGGATATGATCGAAGCAGGAGATATAGTGCTAAGGAAAAAGGGTGAACAAGGACCAAGCATAAGTACGAATCCCTTTCCCAAACACAAGGACACATTTGAGGCATTTACCCCTAATGAGGAAACTTAAAAAGTTCTGAACTAGTGAGATCCTTCCCTCTTGAAGGGAATTTCGATAAATATGGGGAGTTGTCTTTGGTTAAAATCCATTCATGCGTGTGTTTTTGTTTAACTATGTTTTTATAAATAGTTTTCAATCAAGTGGTTTTTGAAGACATGTCTTGTTTAACAAGTAACATGCTATCTAAGTTTGGTCTTTATCTTGAAATTCAATAAAATGTACAGTTTTCTATATACAGTGTTACTTACACATTCTTTTCAAATGACCGAGAATAAAATCCCTTTGGATATCACCGTTTCGAAATTCGATGGCGGCAACCTCAATATCTCACGAGTGTGAATTTGAATTTCAAAATGAAAATAGTATCGAAGAGACATCCGAAAATGTTTCAAAGAAGCTCGAATGGTATAAAAGAGGAACTCAAGCCGAATTAGGGTCAAGTTTAAGGAAATAAAGCAGTGATTACTTGATGAGAAGCAGATAAATGCAGTCCGTCATGTCAATATTATCAAAAGAGAAGGATTGGCCCGTGCTTACCATAAAAGGGTCAAATCATGATTATTCAGACGATGAAACAAAGCATTAAGGTGGCTTTTGTCAGTGCAGAATGAGGTTAAAAGAAGAGTTTGCCGCAAATTGGCAGGGCCCTGTTATCATCAAGAAGGTGGAGCATTTATTCTCACCGAAGTGGAATGGACAAATTTTTCCTTAGCCGATCAAATCGGATATGTGTAAGAAATCCTTCGTATGATAAATGGAAGTTTCTTTTTAGGGTTAATGCGAAGAATGGAATGAAAGTCAGGCCCTCTTCCTTTCCCCTTGAGACATTTTATCCCTAGTTATCCCTTTTGAACTTTCAGAATAAATTGTCTCGTTTGACAGCCCCTGAGAATCGCAAGCCCCACATTGGGGCAAATTTAGTTTTGAAAGAGCAAAGAGAGAAAACCCTATACTAAGGCAAATTCAATTTTTGAAGGAAAGTCGAAGAAAAAAGGAAATGAACAAAAGGAAACCTCAGTTAAAAATAAATTGGGGGCAAATTTTAAAAATTTCAAAAGATGAATGAAAAGAAAACAAAGGAAATGAGAGAAAAGAGGAACCTCAGTTAAGAATAAACTGGGCAAGTTTGATTTAGCCCTAATATAGGGTTGGTACAACAATGCGATCTCAGATCATTGAAACCATTTTTGAAATCTGCTTTCAAACCTTAACTTTTCTAAACATCCCACCGGACCCCATTACAAAAAAACTGAAAGCCCTGACTTCCGTTCTTTGTATCACCTCTTTTAAGGAAATTTTCTAAGTCACATGGCAAAATAATGTCAATACACCTTCACCGATTTTGCAAGGGAAGGATTGTCGCACTGATGCCACCATTTCTTAAAATACATTTCTGAATTGATAAAGACTATTGGCGGGATTTGTTCATCATGTGAAAACTCAAAAGGGCACCTTAGAAGAAAAGAAGAAGAGACGAAAGAAAAAAAAAAGCAAAAGCAAAAGCAAAATGAAAATGAAAAAAAATGGGAAAAAGAAAATAAAAAAGGTGAAGTGGTAGCCTTAGTGAAAACCCGAGAGGGCGCTAAGGTAGGGCTTTATAAGGAGAAAGTGAACTAAGAATGGAATGACTGGAGACTCGGTTCATTGCAATTTCTATTCACCTTGTGGTCCATTTGCAAGCATTGAATTCGGAAGGACGATATCCAAAAGGTCAAGTATGGCAATTTGTTCGAGATCAAAGTGTTTTGGTTATCCAACATAAATTGTTGAGTTTACAAGTACATTTCTCTAAAATTAATTTTCTTTCAAATAAAAATAAGTGATTGTTTTCATGTTACTTGAATTTCATCATTTTGTGTAAATATTTTCTTGAATTCCATGGTCTCATTATCTCTTTGGGTTTATCAAATGGCAATTCCTCTGATTTATCAAAAAATCCCTAGATACCAAATGTCATACCTCATTAGCGTTGGAAGTCAACGAAACTTGATCAGATCACAGAGCAAAGTTGAATTTTTCGCAACATCGACGGGAAAACATCAAAGTACTCATGTTTACACGTTTCTTGAAAGTAGGATTGATCGGATGGTGGTGGCATTAGCTGTTATTATGATTCTTTCTATTTTTGCAGATTCGAATACCAAAAAGCAAAATTGGGGCAAATTTCTTATAATTGTGGAATGTTTCCAAGAATTGAAGGGTTCGGACCAAGAAAGAGGTTGCTGAATCAAAATCTAAAGGAGGAGACAGTAATGCCATAATGCAAATCGAAGGACCGGTGGCACAATAATTGGTCAAAATTGGGGCAATTGTTTGAAAAGAATCTCCCGATAAAAAAAAAACAAAACCAAAAAACCAAAAAACAAAAAAACAAAAAAACAAAAAAAATCAAAAATCAAAAATCAAATCTAATTTCTCTTGTTGGCAATTTAATTTTCTTTTGGTGAGTTTCAGCGTCCGCCGCGCATCCTTCTATCCCCCCTTCTTGACAAATCAAATTTAATTTTGAATTTATTTTCGTTGGCGAAGTCTCAGCGTCCGCCGCGCACCCTTCTATCCCCCATTCAAATCAAATTTAATTTTGAATTTAATTTCCTGTTGGTGAAGTCTCAGCGTCCGCCGCGCACCCTTCTATCCCCCTTCTTGACAAATCAAATTTAATTTCCTGTTGGTGAAGTCTCAGTGTTCGCCGCGCACCCTTCTATCCCCACTCTTTACCAAATGAAGGCAGGCTCGGGTATTCATCCTACTGACCAAGTGAAAGCAGGCTCGGGTATCCCATCTCCACTGATTAAGTGAAGGCAGGTTCGGGTATTTCATCCCACTGACCAAGTGAAGGCAGGTTCGGGTATTCATCCCACTGACGAAGTTATTATACCTCAGGCTCGGGTTTTCTACGTTTACATGTTTCAGCTCACGGTAGAATAACTACAGGTAAGTATTTGGTGTCTACGTCTTTGTCTCAAATTTCTTCGAAACTCAGACAAAAATGGGCAAAATGTAGACACCAAATTTTTAATTTATTTTTATTTTTATTTTTATTGATTATTATCTATTTTTGTTTATTAATCTCATGATTTTTGTTTTTAGACATTTTTTAGCATTTTAAATACCAAGTTTTTAATTTAGCTTTATTTATTATTATATTTTATTTTTAATGATAATTATTATTCATTTTTTATCAGTAATCTCTTAATTTTTATTTTAAGACATTTTTAGTATTAAATTTCCGGAAAAGAAAAATTTTCACAAAAAATGTGTGTTTTAATCTTTTTAGATTCAATAAATGAAAATTTGTTGCCACACGACTTCAGTTGGGGATTTTGTTTATCTAAATTGATTTTTGATGAAAAAAAGAAAAAGTAATGAAAAGAAAAGAAAAAGAAAAAATAATAAAGAGGAAAAAAATCATCAATTATACACAAAAAATTTTAGCGTTTTATTTTGGATTGGCTTTGTTGATCTTGTTTCATTTCCTTTTTTTTCTAGCAAAAATCATTTTATTATTGTTAAAAAAAAAGAGAGTCACGCGCGCGTGCAATGCACACGCGCTGCTTCTCCTCCTTATCGTACGAGCCGAAGCAAGGCAGCAGAAATAACAACTGCGATTTTTCAGCTTTTTTTCATTCGTTTTTCCCATTTTTGGCTCCATTTGATCACCTCAATCTCAGGCCACCTGGCTTTAATCCCTACACTAATAGAATCATAGGACAATGGCCATCTAATGGCTTGTATATCATCCCAACTTTGCCTCCAATCCGCACCATTGGATCCTAGGGTTGAGGATTTTCTTGTAGCTATAAAAGGATGGGGAAACGCAGCCCGAAGGAAGGACAAGAAGAAGTAAGATAGGGTGGCGGCTGAGTAGTGTAGAGTAGTGAGATCAGAAGTGAAACGAAAAAGAAAAACCAGAGAGGAACAAAGGAAAAAGAAGGGGGCTTCGGGTAGAGGCGGCTGCGAGGAGAAACGAAAAAAGGAACAAGGGTAACGAGGGTTAGACAAAAAGCAAGAAAGGAAACAGAGGGAGAATTCGGAAAATGCAGAAGAAATTTTCTGCCGAAAACCCAGTCGGGTTGACGAACTAGCCCACTGTGGGGCTAGTTTCCGCTTTGGATCTTTGCTTTTTGTGAGATCTGATGTTTTCTGCACCTTTTGGGAAGTCAGTAGAAGAAGTTTTGTTCACGAACAGCTGGAAGAAAACAGCTCCAAGCGAGTCAAATCTCGACCCAAAGTAGCGCCTTCATCAGCGCTGAAATTTTTCTGCAACGCAGTTCGTGGGTTGCATTTTCCGGCACCGCGCGTTTCTCAGGGCAGTTTATGGTCGTTTAACAGCCTTGTTGCTTTCAGGTAATCATGGACTTTTCATTTAATGCAATTTTCATGAAAATTTGGGTTACCCATACATGATTTCTTTCCTCTTCTAAGCTTCTGTCATTGCCGATGTTGATGACAATGACTGTGGTTATGATTTGGGCATGTTGTTGACCTGTTTGATAGGCTTGGTGTCGGCTCCTTTGTTCATTTAACGAGTACCCGAAACCGTGAATCCAATTTAGAAGCCATGAACACCTCTTGTGTTTAGTAATCCGCATATGTAATCATCTCACTTCTTGTGTATATGAAGTCTGTATAGTTGATAAACTAAAGAGCTGAACTTTAGGTCCATGTTTGTGTGTGGAATCTGTGTCTAAGATCTTTTGGGGATGAAAAGAATATAATTTGGGTTCGTGCAATAGGTTGTCTTGGCTTGAAAGTTTGATACTCGCTTGAATCTTGATTCCATCTGTGCGGCGTGAAAACCCAGAAACTGGTGGAAAGTTTTCTTGAATGAACCTAGAATGGCTAGCTTTTTCCTCATTCCAGATTTTCCTCTCTCTTGTGCGCATGTTTGCTGTGAGTTTCTCTTTGTGCCTCTGCTGCATTTTTTCATTCAGTTGCATCATGGACCTGCTGATGCTTGTAATGTCTTCCTGATGCATGTAATCTCATGCGTCTCTTGCTGCATTTTTTTTTTGCCCTTTCTTTTGGTGTTGGTCAACTCAGATTCTCTGCTTTGATCTTGCGACAAAATGTAACGTTGGGTTTAGTTGATGATTGAGACTTGGAGTGTTCGCTTGTTTTGATCTAAAATCTGGATATTCGTTGGACTTGTCTGCATAATAAAAATGGAAGAAAGCCACGGTTGGGAATAGAATTGTTGCAGTTTCCTTGCTCTTTCCCTTGCTTTTTGTCATGCCTTCAATCCAAGATTTGTATTCAACGCTGGGTTCATTTGTTGATTGAAGTGTTCAGTTGTTAAGGGGTGTTTGGGTGATAGGTTAGCTGGTTTTGTTTGAAGTTTCGCATGGGGTTTTTGCATCAGAATGGCAGAAACATTGTTGCTGAAAAAGAAAGTTTCCTCGTGGCTTTGTATGGAATTTTCCAAGAAAAATTTTGCACTTAGCTCGTGGCTTTGCATGTGAATGATTTGACTAACATTAGATTTCCTTCAATTGAGCAAGTTTGCAGTTTTGTATCTATCTTTTCATTTCTTTCTTTTGTTTCCCGAAATCTGTTATCTTCAACTAAAATGGGGAAGTCTTGTTGATGTTTAGTGATTCTGCTAGGAGTTGGTTTCCTAGAATAAGAACTTGAGGTTGGGCTTTGATTTAAGATGTTTGTGAGAGTCTGCCGTGCGAGGTTACTGAAGTTTAAAAGCATAAGAAAAGTTGTAGAAGTTCATTTTCTTCGTAGCTTGCATGAAGCTTTGCATGGGATTTTCCCAAAAAATTACACTTCAGCCCCTCAAGTTCCCCAAAATGCTACTTTGGCCCAAAAAATTGGATAACTTAACCAATTTTGTCCCCTTAACATGTTGTTTTTTCCATTGGCATGCTTGATTTGATTTTGGACAGAATATTCATGAGTTTTTGGGATGAAATTTTGAGGTTTAATAGTTATTGAGAAATTTATGATTTTTAATTCGGATTTTTAGTAAAATTTTAGGTAACTTTGTAGTTTAATCGTAGTAAATTGGTTTTCATTTATTTTTGTGAATTTTAGCATTTGATTGGTAGGTTTCACTTTAAGTCCTTGATTTTAATTGATTTCCTTTTAGATCCTTAATATTTACAATAATAGTGATTTTGATCCCTTAATCTTTTTAATTCTTTCAAATTGGGTCCTTATTTGTGTTAATTTGTCAAATATGGTTTGTTTACTTTTATTTGAATACCTTGATTGATTTAATTTTGTATTTATCTCCATTCATGTAATTATTTGTTAGTTAAAGTGATGCCTTGACCCTTTTTATTATTTTGGAGGGTAAATAAGTAAATTCGTGTCATTAGGGCCCCAATTCAAGGGAGGTACACTCTATCCCTTATTTTTGCTTTATTTGACCCTATGTGCACTTATGTGATTTTATGTGTTTAATTGCATGCCTTTTGAATGTTTTATTTCATTTCTTTATCTGCTTTATTTGTTTCAATTTTTGAATATTCATTTTTGGTCAATTTTAATTATTCAAAAGGCATTTAAATGCCAAATTGTAATAGTTAGGGGGTTCAAGACTTGTATTTAGATAGAATATGTAATAGTTGGCGATTTATTTATTTATTTTTATTCCTTTCCCCCCTTAGATTGTAGTTAGGGCCCCTAATGTAATAGTTAGGGTTTTATTTGCTTTATTTGTTTTGTGTGCCTTGCATGCCTATGTGTTACGTGTTTACCGCTTTCCTAGGACCTTGCATCTAGATATCATGTTTATTTGCTACGTGTTTATGTGAATTTATGTGTTTATTTACTTTTTATTTGTTTTACATGATTAATTAAGTTATAATTAAGGTATGACGTGATATCACACTAGTCCAACGCTAGTTGTGATCCATTTCCCGATACCACACTAGTCCAACGCTAGTTGTGGTTCGCTTGTCCGATTCCCCACTAGTCCAATGCTAGTGAGAAAGTAGAAATATGGGCTAGTCCAATGCTAGACCCTTAGGAGCCTTTCGAGTGTTAGATCATGATCGTGTGATAAAATCACTTCATCTCATGCATGTTTTTCACTTTTTTAGGGTTTTTACCATTTTGCATGACACTCTCCTTATATATATACATCCCTTATCCCATATTCCCTTATATTTATGCCCCTTATCCCACATTTCCCCCTTATATATATATTCCCTATCCATATTCCCTCTTATATCCATATCCCCTATTTTGATATTTTCCTTTATATTATCCTATGCATGAGACATGACATTAGGTTTGCATTTCAAATAGGGATAATTAGATATAGGTTAGTACATTTGCTTGCTTAGATAGGAAAAACCCCTTGGATATGGATATGGACGAATTTGGCTTTCTAGCCTTAGCACGCTCGTATTCCCTCTATTAAAGGGAAAATTGAGTCACGAACATTAGTTCCCCGTACCCGATATGATGCATCCCTTAGATCATGTATTCATATATAATTATTTTATTTTCTTTGTGTTTTATTTTTCTTTTCTTTTTACTGCTTTTTTGAGTCTCATATTTTGCACAATTCGTGACTTCTTCGAAAGTTTACTTGTGGGCATCACAATTAATGTGATTGGCACCTATATTAGCTTTGAAGAGATATTTTGACCCCCGATACATTAGGTCTAGGGTTTGCATTCATATAGTGACATCCAAAATGTGATAAATTTTTAGGTTAAAATAGAAAATTTTTGACTAAATCACGCAACTAGCCTTGGCTAGGTCGAAAGGGTGCCTTGGATTCTTATCCTTGTCTTCCCTTTCTTCAAATGTGACTCCCGAACCTTTTTTTTTATTTACGTAGACTTGGAGTCGTTTAAAAAGGGTTTTCCTACTTTTTTTAAAAAATATTTTAGGTGATTTGGTACACCTTAACTCAATACCAAGTGGAGACTTCCGATTTTTATTCAAAAACCCTTTTTAAACTATAATCTGGGCCCAAATCGTCGCATTTTCAAACCCCATTCTGGCCCAATTTCTTTATTTCTTAAAAATCAAAAACACATTTTTTCAAATCAAAATTAAATCAAAATCCATTTTCTTATAAAACTCTTTATTTTTCATTTAAAAATGGGGCGCGACAGAGTGGTTATCTCCACTGCGACTAATCGGTATGACTCGGTATCTACACACAGTGTTTATTTGAATTCAAGGGCCCGGCTAATGGGTTGGTGTGGACGGAGATTGGGAAGTTAAGTGGCTGTTACTGCTTGGACTAGTTACCTTACTTGAAAGTTGACGGGAGTGTCAACGTACTATCTTGATCAGCTATGGTGGAACTGGTTACCAAGGCAACTGTATTCTTTTACGTGAAATACTAAAAATGAAATGTTGACTGTAAATGTATTGCTCGATATTTCACTATTATGTTACATTCACTGTTAATTCATGGTCAATTTGCTATTTGGAACATGACTGAGCTTTAGCTCACTCCGTTAGTTTTGTTTTCCTTACAGGGGTACAAGCGAGGCGTGAGAGTGTAAAGAGTAGCGTAGTCTAGTAGTTTGAATTTTGAAATTTACTCACGCTAGCACCCGACTAAGGTTGTTTGTACTTAGTTTGTAAACTCGTTAATGTATTTGGGAGTGTATGAGCCTTGTAGTTGGACCTGAACATCAATGTATATATCAAGTTTGAATGTTGTGTTATTTAGTTTCTATGGATGTAAGTTATTATCTCGAGACAGGAGTGAGTGAGTCCTGGCGAGAGTTGGGCAGACGATGCGCTAAACCCTAGGGGGAGGTGGGGTCGTCACAGATGGTATCAGAGCTCCTATCGATCTCGTGTCGGGAGAGGGTTCTCGGACTGTGGGGATTGGCTTGTTAAGTGTGAAACAAATGTCTATTGTTGGGGACCTTAGATATGTATGTTGGGTAGGAATCTCAAAAGTGGTTGATTTCCTCTTGAGCCTAGCTAACTCGATGGTGAATTATCATATTTGCGGATTCCTGTACCCGAGTACCAAAGAGTGATACCTTTATGATAAGTTAATATCCCGAGTGATAGGAGGATAAGTCTGGATGGCGAAAGCCAAGGCACGGGGAATACGAATATCTGGACTTGGGATATATCGAAGATATTAGTGAGATTGGGACCCTTATTATTCACGTGTACGTACTTGGTTGTATTTCTTCAGTTTTGATTAAGTGTAGTGCTTGAGCAATACCTAGGGTTAATGTCCCATAGGATATGTGAATTACTATGATATGGATATAAAGAAAGTATGTTATTTTCAATGTGTTCTATTATTTTTGTTTTATATTTGAAAATGCTTTTATCGAACTTTATTGTGCTTATACTGATATAGACTATTGTTCAAAAGAGGTATGGAGGGTAGACGGAGCCAAGGACGTGGAACTACCCGAGGACGCGGTTCTAGTCGTGGCCGTGGGGTAGACAGGCACAGGAACCGGTGCAAGGACCGAGGGAGGAAAGAGATGAAACAGTTGAACCGCAACCTGGATCCCGAGCGGAAGGGGGGACCAGGTAGCAACGGCAATTCAGCAGATGACTAATATCCTTGCTCGTTTGGTAGAGCAACAGGGTCAAACCCCTGTGAATCAACTGGGGATCCTGAAATAGGGCAAGATAGGGCCTAGAGAGATTCCAAAAGTTTTCTCCTCCTAAGTTCTGGGAGGACCAGACCCTGAGGAGCGGAGAGATGGTTAGAAACCATGATCAATATATTCGCCGCTTTAAACTATGCAGAGGATAGGCAAGTGCAATTTGCTATTTTTCAGTTTGAGGGTCCAGCCAGGGCTTGGTGGAACGTAATTGGGCTAAATGGGAGAGAGAAGGGACTGCATGGACCTGGTTGAACTTCGTAAGAGAGTTTAATGAGAAGTACCTTCCACCGATAGTCCAGGAAAAGAGGGAGGATGAGTTTATTAAGCTCCGTCAGGGAACCCTAATGTATCTGAGTACGAGACTCAGTTCACTAAGCTATCGAAGTTTGCTCCCGAATTGATAACTACGGAGCAAAGGAGGGTTAGGAGGTTTGTACAGGGACTCAATGTGGAAATACAGGAGGCCTTGCGGCAGCACAAATTAATACTTTCACCGAGATTCTTGAGAAAGCCCAGAGGATAGAAATTGCTAGGGCACAAGGTAAGGACTTTTCATGCAAAACGGAGAGGTGCGCCTGGTGGAAGTCAAGGGCAGGAACAAGGTGATCTAGATATGCCACCCTCCAAGATGGGTCGAGGAGATAGTGGGGAGAAAATTTGGGACACCTAAGGAAGTTACCCAAGAGGAGCCCCAGGTGGAGGGGACAAGCAAGAGGTGCCTCGCAGGGAGGTCAGACCTCAGCTTCTCGAGTATCTTGTGGGTACTGTAGAAAAACCAACCACACAGAGGATAATTGCTAGCGAAAGGCTCGAAAGTGTTTACGGTGTGGAAGTCCTGAGCACCAGATCGCCAATTGTCCATTGATCGGTGATACCCAACCAGTCGACAAATCAAATCCTAAACAACGAATGTAGGAGGGGAAAACCCAGGTGCCAGCCAGAGTGTATGCCTTAGACCACCAAGGTACGATTCATGATGTCCATTGGCTGACTAAAAGTTTTGTTAATGGTGAGACCTAGGAGCTAGAAAAGGACATGCAAGAAAAATACCCTGAGATATTTACGAATGAATATATGAATTTCGAGGTCGAAATTCTCTTAAGGGGGAGAGAGTGTGAGGACTTGTAAAATCCTTATATTTTTCTTAAAATCCCTTTAATTTGGAAATTATTACCTTACAATAGCTTTACTACACATTCACTTCCCCAATAGCTACAAATAATCATAGAACCAAGGGTTTCCCTTTTACTTTCATCGTTAAGAAACTAGGGTTTTTATGTCTTTTCGTAGTGTGAGTAATCGGTACGGATGTGTACTCAATTTAGTGATTAAGAGTGAGTTTTAGATGATATTAAATGTGTGATTAGAAGTAATACTAATAAGTTAGTGAATTAGAAGTGAAAACCCTAGTACGTGCTACTTAAGGAAAAACGGTGTGAACCGAAGTGTACCGTTTGTTACCGAGTGAGTACACCACTTGACCACTACTTTATTACCTTAATCTTCTCACTTTATTTCAGCTAATTAACCCTAAAAATATCTTTTAAATCAGCCACAATATTTGACCAAAAGAAATGAGAGAAAAGTCTAGAAAAAAAAACAAGTGTCATGACACCTATGGAAGTTGGACTTTGACCAACTTGTTTTAACTTTCCTAAAACAAATATTTGATCCCATTTTCTTCATTTCTTTCCTTGCTTGGCCGAATTCTTGAGGAAGAGAGAAGAGAGGAAAGACTTCATCTTGCACCATCCTTTCTTGCTTCAATCTTGAACTCCAACCACAAATCTTGCAAACCACTCCATATAAGTTGCTCTTTAGGGAAGATTAAAGCTTTGTGTGGCAAAGTTTTTGAAAGGAAAGGTGAAGGATTTCTCTTACAAGCATCTTAGAGAGGTATTATGTCTGTCTTCCTTTATCTCTTCCTTACTCTTGCTTAAGTTTGTATAACAACTCATACTTGTGGCAAATGATAGTTCTTTTGGTAGTTTTGATGGATATGGTGGATTTTGAGTTAGGGTTTGAGTTGTTCAGTTGTATTCCTTGTTGTTTAGAGAGCATATGATGTTTATAATCTTGGATAAGGAGTTGGGATGGTGGTGTAAGACATGAATGAGCATTTTCTACTTTGGTTTCATCAAATTCCAGTTTTAAGGATTGAAACTGCCCTGTTTTGACCAGTTTCATTCGGCCATGATGGAGGCCGAATTAGGCTTAGGTTAAATCAGCCTTTAGCATGTGAAATGAGCTCGATCTGAGCACTGTAGCATGTGAAATGACCGAAATACCCCTGACTACCAAAAGCCTCATTTCGTGGACAGTTTTGAGATTTCACAAGTTTGGCTTCGTTTTCACCTTGATCCGTATCAAATCAGCCTTTGGCCAAAACAAAAAACTTTTAGCCCTATGTTTCAGCTTTCCAACGCATCTAAAAATGCCTTAAACGGAATTGTGTAGCTTGAAGTTATTGCTAGTTGAATTCAGTACTGACAACCAGACTGACCATGAACTTCTGGTTTTGCAATTTGCAAATTCGACCTAGATCAACTCTGAACTGGGTCAAGTTGTCTTCATGAAAGTTGTAACCTTTGTCTTAGCTTCGAAACAGTATAAGGTGCATCCCAATCCGATAAACGTAGCTCTAGTTGTGACCAAAATGTTATAAGATGTCAAATCTGCTGTTTTAGCTTTTTGCCTTCAAAACTGATTTCCGATTGTATTATTACACTTGTGTTGTAATTGGATGATTGTGGAGCCTAATTGAAGGGCTATGTTAGTACAATTACTTGTGTGTGATTGTGGGGCTGAATTGAGAAGTAAGGAAGTCATAAATGGCTGGAAACTAGGTAAATACAAAGGGCGTGCTGCCCAAATTTGCACTCGAGGGTTAAGTAGAGATACTCGCGACTTGAGTAAGGATTTGAGGACGAATCTAACTCGGATTTTCTAGGTTATTCGAGTCCCCTTTAGTGGAGGTATATAAGTTGGATTTCGGCCGAAACTTGTACCCTTGGAAAAATGAAATTTACGACTAATAGAAATACGTTTTTCCTCGTTTCTTCGACACAAATGGTATTTCAAAGTATAATTGCTTCAAAGTTTCACAGTTCGAAGAGCGAGCAAGAGTTTTACGAATATTCTCTAAATGAGTTTCAATTACTTGATTCTCGTTAAACGAAACATTTAAGTTTCGAACCTTAGTTAATTTTCAAAGCTCTTAAACAATGTTTTCTCGCAGATTTGGACTCCAAACACGGAGTAATACCCGAACGTGACCCGTAAAGGCACTACATCTGTTGGTGAGTGCTTCCAAATACCTGATTGCACTTGACACTTGTGTTTAATACTTGAACAATGTGCTTACATGATATATGAGTGGATTGATAGGGCAAGCGTGTACTTTATCGCACTTGCCCTAATGTGATTTGTTCTTGATCATTGATTTCAGTTGAATTGATATACATGCATATGAATTGTATCTTGTCTGGAATTTTAGAAACCCTGTGGCTAGTTAAACGAGTCGAGCCGGCAAGGGGCTGGTCGATTAGATAACGAGCCCTGGGTAGTTAGTGTTGTCGAGTGGAGTGTTATCTCCACGACTAATCGGTATACTCGAGTATTACCACCAGTGTTTATCTTGGAGTTCGGGCCCGGTAAGGGGTTTGGTTGGTGGACGGAGATTGGAGTTAAGTGGTGTACTACTGGACTAGTTACCTTATTTGAAAGTTGACGGAGTGTCAACTACTATTTGATCAAAACTATGGTGGAACTGGTTACCAAGGCAACTGTATTCTTTTACGTGAAATACTAAAATTGAAATGTTGACTGTACACTTTGTATTGCTCGCTATTTCACTATTATGTTACATTCACTGTTAATTCATGGTCAATTTGCTATTTGGAACATCACTGAGCTTTAGCTCACTCCGTTAGTTTTGTTTTCCTTACAGGGGATACGAGCGAGGCGCGAGAGTTGTAAAGAGTAGTGTAGTCCTAGTAGTTTTGAATTTTGAAATTGTACTCATGCTAGCACCCGACTAAGGTTGTTTGTACTTAGTTTGTAAACTCGTTAATGTATTTGGGAGTGTATGAGCCTTGTAGTTGGACCTGAACATCAATGTATATATCAAGTTTGAATATGTTGTGTTATTTAGTTTCTATGGATGTAAGTTATTATCTTGAGATACGAGTGAGTGAATCCTGACGAGAGTTGGGCAGGCGACGCGCTAAACCCTAAGGTATGCCCTAGGGGGAGGTGGGGTCGTCACAGGAGTTCAAGTTTAAAAGGTAATACCTTTACCTTGCATTGAATATTTTTTTTCTTCAGCAAGGATAACAAAGATGCAATTGTCTGACTGTTGGAGCTCCTATTTTCTTGGCACTTTTTTCCCCTTTTTCCTTTTAGATTTGGTATTAGTTTGTCATTCCAATGTTGTAGGTGTGCGTTTGAAGATTTTGTCATGGATCACTAACATTATTCAGTGGATCAATGGTAAAGCAATCTACGAGGTGTCTCAAACAATAACTTGGACCAGTAACAAAATTATCACTTTTCTTATAGACTCTAATTGTGTATCATTAGTTGGAAATGGATCAAACTACTATATTGTTATTGTATTTCTCTTTTATTTTGTAGCCGCTATCTAAGAATTTTCTTACTTCATTGCATCCGTATGAGAAATGGCTTATTCTTTTGTTTTTTAAACATATTTTTATGTAGCTTACCATCTTGGTTTGATTTTCTTTTTAGGTGAAAATGCGAACCAGATGTGGTGGGAATTCTACTAGAGGTTTTAAGATTTTAATTGATTGACTTGTAAAAGCTTCAAATTGAATAGCAAATGGTATATCTACACTTCCTTCATGTTTGCCTCAATGGACTTGGATTATTCACATATACTATGGGAAATTCTTTGTAAAAAGCTCTATAGTGAAATAGGAATTTTCTTAGCTTTCACATTTTTGTTTGCTTTAACAAAACATGCAGGAACTTCATTATGCAGTTTATTTTTCATATTCTTTTTAACTTCAACATGCAGATATTTTTTCATACCTATAAGTTGACATGTAATGATCTTTTGGAGATGATAATCTGAAGGAGATGAATCTGATGAAAACAGAGAGATATTGTCTTGAGAATTAGCAATTAGCAACTGCTTCAAGTTCATCTATATTTGAAACCAGTCATAACTACTTCTGTGACAGCCCCACCTCTCCCTAGGGCGAACCCAAGGGTTTAGTGGACCGTTTGCCCAACTCTTGCCAGGACTCATGCACTCACTCGAACCAAATCACAATTTTTAAGCCAAAAAATTTCTTAAAACCAAGAAAGTACTTGAACAACAACAGTCACAATCCTTGGGCAATAGCGTTAACTATTACAACCATAATATTTCAAATACAAATGAAATCTACACTTTCAAATGTCCAAAAGTCGTTTAGGGAATCACACTAACTCTAGACAAAAGTTGGCTAGTCTAGCGCCTCCAATTCTTCACTTCAAATTCCTGTTAAAGAATAACAACTTAAAGGGATGAGCGGACGCTCAGTGAGGCTAAGATATCAAGCAAGCAAGTAGAACAAGTACCATAATTCAACTCAAGTAGCACATATACAGAATAGCAACAATGGTTTCACGTAAAACCACAAAAGAACTAAAACACATTCATTAAGAGCATACAGGAGCCCTCAGGAGCTAATCCAAAAGCTTGCCATTTCACGATCTTGGAAGTCATTTCTTTTGTTGACACTCTGTCAACCACGCAAATAACAAGTCCGTAGAATTCACTTGACACGAATCCCTATCCACCGTTTCACCCCCAACCGAGCCAAAACGCCAAATAGAAATAGTGGTGGTAATACTCAAGTATACCCAAACAAGAACAAGTATGGTCGATGAGATAACACTCTAATCGATTTAATTAGGATAAAAGTACTGAGACAGGATGAGAGGCACCTCCCACTCAGATTGAGTGTGGTACATGCTGCCGCTCAACACTTACAAGTCGAGCACAAGCACAACCACAAGTACAGGTCAATCAAGTTCAAGCAAGTACAAGATCATTCAAGAAGGGGAGGATGCGTGCGATAAAGTACACCCTCGTTTCATCAAGTTCAAAATTCAACACATAACACGTGGTATCAGTCAAATCAAGATATCAAGAAACATGCACTTGACACTCACCAGTTTAAGCAAAATAACATCAAAAGTTCGCCCCTCGGGTTATGCCCTTGATCACCAACAAACCTTAAGAACAACCAAGATAAAGTATTATAGTTCAACCATTCAAAGCTTAGGTGAACCAAAGAAAATCCAAGTAACTACTAGTATAACGATGCAAATATGGTTTTGGAGTGAAAAGAGAACATTAGACCCAAGGGACATAAGTAACCAAGAATTTCCTCATTCCAATCATAAAACCAAGATCAAAATGGTTTAACAACTCCAACTTAAAGTTGGAAATAAAAGTAAGGACAGTTTTAGGAAAACAGATTTTTTCCCAGTTTTGCGCGACGCTATTTTGAAAAATCATATCTCAAGCTTCTTAAGTCCAAAATTTATAAACTTTATACCATTGGAAAATAGATTCAAAGAGTTACAATTTCTTAGAGGACACCTTTGCAAGATTCTATCCACAAGTCAGTCAAAATCCAATCTCAAACGGCTGCTTTATCCAGTAGAAAGACAGAACAGGAATGAAAATTCAGTCAATTTTGGAAAATCACAGATATTCATTGGAATTGAGAAAATTCTGAAATTTTCATGATAGAAAATACTCTGAATCTAGTTTCAAATGCAACAAGTAGAACTCAATTTGGATGTTTCTACACGAAGATATGACAGATTTTCCAAGACTGGTTAGAGTCTCCTGCGGGAAACATTTTCAGCAGCACTTCCCCTTATTTTCCCTAATTTCCAGCCATTTTCAAGGCTTCATTCTCACTACAAAACAGCCTCAAATCAAGCATATACATACAAGGCCAACAACTCACTAAATCAAGCATATACATAGCATATAACCATCACCTACTCAAGCTAGAAAAATTAAACCCTATGTCGAAATTCATAATCACAAGTTGGAAATTTCTATTATAAAGCCAAACAAGCATTGGAAAGCTGAAAAATCATATGCTAATGCTAATAAATCATAACACAACTGAAATGAAACTCATCAAAACTGGAAATCCTCAATCAAATCTGGAAATTTTGATCCACCAGATGAACCATGAAATTTTCCATGAATACCACCATAATTTAACCCTTAAATCCACTCAAAAGCAAGTTAAATGACAAGAGATGGTTTCTATATTTTGTTACCTTGAAACCCAAAGAAGACCAAGCAGCCACATGCTTCTTCCTCCAAAAACTCTCTGCCAAAGTTCCTCCTCCTACCTCAAATTCAGCTTTTATGGATTGATTTAAAAGGTTAAGGTGAAAACTCAAGGATCAAGCAAGGTTTTTTGTGTTGGAAATGGAGTTTTCTTTGTTTCTTTTCTTGCTCATGAAGGTCAGCCAAGAGAGGGGAGAAGATGATAGGATTTTTGGTCAATTTTTGGTTAATAAAAGGTTAAGAAAGGTCTTAGTCAAAGTCAATGGTCCAAGGCTTTTGTGACAAATGTTTTGCCATGGTTAATCCTCATCCTATTGTCTTCCAATCACTAAAATATCTAGCCAACCTCTAATTATCTTACAACACCTTATAAAATAATATCCCTTTGCACAAAACTCCTCCTAATCTTCAAATATTTATCGCACATACCGCGTTAGTGGGTCCTACTATCATAATGCACTACGAATTTAATATGCACTAACTTATACATAGAAAATGATTCAAAACTTGACTCACTTATAAAAATATATGAGAAATTAAGGAAATAAAGTAAAGTAAAAAAAATGTACTCAAAGAAATAAGATAAAATAAAATAATTTTCGGGTCCTCACAACTTCTCTTGCTCTTTGGGATTTATGCTATTAGTACTTTTATGTTTTGGAATATTGACTGCATGTATTCTAATGAAAATGTTGAGTTTCATTCTAATTGTCAATGAGCTTTCCTATCATCTTATATATGTATTACCATTTTATCTTACATTTTTCATGATTAATTTTCATATAAGTAGGGATGTACAGTAGTTAATAACATTTGTTGGAGAGCTAGATGATTTGTTGTGCTTTATGGTTAGTAATAATTCTCAAATACATTTTATTAACCTAGAATTCCAAAGTTTAGATGCGTTCTGTAGGACAAATGTAAATAAGATTTGAGAAAGTCAATTTCATGTCAATAATTCTAAAGAATTATTTAGTGGCGCAAAGGGAGTTCAATAGTCCACTTCTTTGTTTTAAAATTTTGACAATTTGTAGGGTTGTTCACATTTTAAGTTTTTTGTAATCTGAATTAATATTACCAAGAATTTTCCGGTTTGGCGCCTCATGAAAGGTATATATTGGTTTATACTTTGTTTTTTTCCATAATGTGTCTATTCTTGAGTAATTTTCTATTGATTTTCCCTTTGATCTGAACATTTCTTCATGTTTCCTTTTGTTTCTTGCTAGGTTTTTGTGACGACCCCACCTCCCCTTAGGGCATACCCAAGGGTTTGGTGGACCGCCTATCTAGCTCTCGCCAGGATTTACTTATGCACCACAAAATTTACAAAACAACAACCTCAACAATAAGAGGAATAGCGATTCCAACCTTAGATGTATGCAATCAGGAACATCAAATGTGCAAACCATCCCTAAACATAGCCAGGGCTCTAAGCATACAAAGTAATTCCAAGCGAATCCGATATGAAGCTAAGAAGTGCTCACGGGAGCAACTGACAAAATTTTGACAAAGATTCCGTCTTCTCCAACTCCCACTCTTACGTTCTTGCCCCCTGTAAAGAAAACAAACTAATGGAATGAGCTAAAAGCCAAGCGAGGTTCCAAGAAGAGCAAGCAAACTATCAGGCATGATAGAATCACATTATGGCACGATCGCATATGTCAGGAAACATGTAATATCCAGATAGATGCTGAATCAAGGAACACATTCAAGTAAAAGGATATAGTCTGCTCTTAAGAGGAGGTTCCACAATAGCTTGTCCAGGATCCGTTGACATTCCGTCAACCATGGAACATGCAGTTGGAACACTCACTAGTTGATCACAACCTTTTTACTTCAAACCATGGTTCTTTCTTTTGGTCACTCTCGAGTCCTGTGGTTATGTCATACATCAAGAGTCTAGCCATTTCATGCCAATATAAATGCAAACTATGAATTGCGAAACTTCACTTAGCCAATAAAGCAATTTGCAGGTTTAACCCCCATATAGCTGTCAAAAATGTAAAGTTTTCTTGTTCAAATCTAGGGAAAGAAACCTCATGTATGATAGATCAATGTCTCAAACAACATCACTTATAGTCAAAACTTTAACGAAAATGGGACAAGACCATTGGGGTGCAATGCTGGCAAATTCAAGCAAGAAACATTTTGGAGAAAACTCGTTTTCCTCTTCTTGTCCCTCTTTGTTTTAGCTCAAACCAACGTAAATGTGAAGTTCAAAGTCTTGGTAAGTGTCTTAAGCAAAAGTAGGTCCTAATCATCATACAAATTCCAACAAAAGTCTAACATGACCTTGCCAATTTCCTTTAACATCCTAACTTTTCTTACTTAAATTCATGGCAAAAATCTAGTACAACACATCAACTATAAAAAGGAATGTGTAACATGTAATTTGAGGCAAGAATCCCACCAAGAAGCCACATATAAAACTCATGCTGTTAACAAATGTTTTGGACAAGAGTAACAAGAATTACAAGCCTAAAGTTAGTTACTTCCAACTAGAAAACATGTTTAGGCAACCATTACCTTCCTCCTTTTAAATCGCCTTGTTTTGGCTCAAATCCAACCTATATGTGAAAAGCAAAGTTTTAACCAAGTCTCTTGTGTAAGAGTAAATGCAAAAGTAAAGCAAAAGTACCCTAACATGAAAACGCAAGTCCTCCCTCACTCAATCAGCCAACCAAGCACAACTTAGCCTTACTTTTTAAAAAAAAAAAAACCAAAATTTTATTGATTAGAAAGCATGCGTACACTAGATGGCACTTCACATTCACACATACCCAACCACCCTTCTACGAAACGATGGAAACCCCAACTTATCCATTCGAATATCCCCCCTAACCAATCACGGAAGATCGGAAAACCCATGAAACACCTGTGCTACTTTGGAGTCGGCACCAAAATTTGCTAGGCGATCCGCCGGCGAATTCGCTTCCCTGTAACAGTACGAAATCATTTGAAAATGTTGTTTAAACTGAAGCAGATCATCCAACTCCCTCTACAATTGCCATGGACAAGCACTAGCCCCTTGAACGATCCGAATGAGTGTAAGCGAATCTGCCTTCAAATGTAACTCCAGGTACTCTCGGGCAATACAATATTGAACTCCTAACAGGAGCGCTCGCAACTCAGCCTGTAGACTGGTCAGTGTACCAAACGGCTCCGAGTAACCAAATACAAAATTCCCATGACAATCCCGCACCAACCCACTGTGAGAACCCTCACCTAAAAATATAAATTTTTCTAAATCACTTGCATTACCCTAAGACTAAATCACTTATAACATGTCCTTGCATTGCATTCTACATGCATTATAACATTTCCCTTGCATTGCATTTCATTACCTTTTACTTGAATTGAAACATTTCCTTGACTTGGTATTATTTTATTTCTCACACATACTATGACCAAGTATCCTTTTATTGTGGTTGGGACTTTATATGATGTTTGGGGGTGTTAGTTAGACATTGGAATCATTTGGAGGATAGAAACATGATTTGGCAAAGTTTAGGGGAGAATGGCCAAGATTGAGACAAGTGGCCAAAATCCTAGCCATTCAACCTTTTTGACCAAAGAAATTAGAGGAAATTTAAACCATTCTTGGCTCCATTTTCTCTCCATATGGCCAGCCACCTTGAAGCTTCCAAGGGAAGAGAGAAAACTCCATTTCATTGCCATTTAAACCCTAGCTTGATCTTGAGTAAAACTCAAAAGTGAAGGACTTGAGTTAGTTGAGTGAATAACCTTCAACTCTAGTGTGTGATTTCAAGTTTTGGAGCTTTTGGTTTGGTGGTTATTTTGGGTGATTCAAGCTTCTCACAAGAGAGGTATATGATCCTTAACTCTTGGTTTTATGGTGTTATATCAAGTATTTAAAGCTTTTATGGCAAACTAGGAGTTGTATGGATGATATTTGTGGGTGAAATTTCTTGGAACTAAACAAGTGGTAGTAGGGTTGGTTGGTTACCATTGCCATGTGTTTGATTAATTGTTTAAGCTTTGTTTATGGTTTTCTTGATGTATTAACATGATTTGAATTCTTTTAAAGTTAAGGATAACTCTTGGGATGTTGCTAAGTTAACTATAATTAAAGGATGGAAGTTGGTGATGCATGTGAACTTGTGGACTGTTTTCCTTCTCTTGGCTGACTGGATTGAAGGGAGGTTTCTCCTTGACTTTGTGGTTCTTTGCACCTTAATTAAGCCTAAGGAACTTGGCTAAACACTGGTTTAAGGTTTGGTGTGAATTGAAATGGAAATGAAGCAAGTAAAGTGGTTGTTTTTGGGCAACTAGTGGACTGTTTTGATTCTTTTTTATTGGCTAGACTGTTTTGGTTCACTTGACCATTTGGTGAGTTGCATTTAAGCTCCAATTGTGCTAGATAACTTGATCCCCTGTATATGGACTCTAGAAGGTTGAATTGGGTGAATTTGAGCCAAAACAAGTGAAGTTGGCAAGAAGAAATAGAGTGACTTTGTTAGGGTTCTAAGCTGATCAGAACTGAAAAATCAGCCAACTTCCCCGAACTACTGGTATTGATAGGAGAGGAACTAGAGATTGCATTTGGTACCGTTGGAAAGCCCTTTGAGTCTAGTTTCTAACTCTGCTAGCGAAACATGATTCCGACTTTCCTACAGTGATATATGGCCATTTTCCCGAGGACTGTGCGGGGCGCGACTATTTTACCCGGGAAGACTACTTTGAACTTGAATGAGATTTTGCTTTTACTCAACTTTTTTGGCACTTATCAAACTTGTTTTTCTTATGACCTTTTACTGCATTTTGGGCCTAACTTTCATGGTGAATTGAGTCGATTTAACCACTCACTTGGTCACCTAATGGACTTACATTTAGGTTGGAAATGAACCTAGATTGTTAACGATTTCCACTCGTTGCCTAGGATTTGGGAACGGAGGTGAACGTAACCAAGGAACTTGACGTTTTGAACTCTACATTTATTGGACAGGTGAGTGTTCCATTACCTGTTACCTATCTATGTGAAATATCTGAATACTTGATTTGTCACTGGTTGAGTTAAACATTGTTTTGACAAAATTGAGGCGAGCGTGTACTTTATCACACTCGACCTCCTTCGATTCCACTAAGGCTTCTGTATACCGCTATTATGAGATGTGATTTCTCTATATTTGACTGTATGTTTAGTTGTTCAGGTGATATCCCATAAACTATTGTGACTGTTTGGGTACCCAACCTCATAGGTGAGCCGGTTGTATCGAGCCAGCAAGGGCTTTGGTCGAGAAGGCCGATAAACCCTGAAGACTGTTTACTGAATTTGGATCCGGTATACTCGAGTATTACCTAATTACTTGTTTGTGGTGTTCGGCCCCGGTAAGGGGGTTGCTGGTGGACGGAAATTGGAGTAAGTGTTGTTCTACGGACATTATATTCTTTTGAACGCAAATGTAGACGGAGAGTCAACGGATTCTTGTTATGATCAAAGCTCAAGTGGATTTGGCTTCTGGAAGCCACCCGTATCCTTGAATTGAACTGTGATTTAATTGTTATAGTACAATATGGTGGTTTCTTGTTTATATTACGCCTTCATTTGGCTATGTGCTTACATGTTTATTTGGAACCTCACTGAGGTTAGCTCACCCCACTCCTGTTGTTTTCCTTAACAGATCGGGGATGGAACTGTGATCGAGAACTTTCATAGCTTTAACTTTTGTCTTGAACTTGTACTTTGGATTGTAATCTTTTGTTTAAAAGACCTTGAGAGGACCCGAAAAAAAAATTCTAAATTTTTCTTATTTACTGGCGTATTTAAAATACTTATTCACTCATTTTCTCCGGATAATTTATTTCATTTTAAATTCATTTTATGAACCATATCTTATTTATACTTTTAAAACGTCTCGTTAACAAATTTAAATTTTTCGAAGGTTCGTTTTATTAAGAAATAACAAATACACATTTTCGAGATGATAGTCGATCTGAGAATGCAATGATTTTGGAGGATTAAGGATGATCAATAGGGGACTAAGAAGAGTTAATTGAGAGATTAGATGTGATTAAGTTAAATACAACTTTTATTGTGCTCATATCGATAGTTTCTCAAAAGTCGTACCGCACGACAAATTGGAGATTTGAGAAATTAATACTAGACTCGTGTGAGGACTCATGTTTTTATTTCTAAAATAGTTATTTTTATAATTATTTACCTTAGTAGTAGTTAAATATATCATCGTTACATGAATTCCTTTTAAAGTTCGCCTTATCGCGCGCGAATCGGAAGTTCGCGTATATCGACCTGGAACCGATAAATGGAGATTTAAGAAACTTATACTAGACTACTAAGAGTGAATATTTATAGTATTAAAGGAATTACATTAGAGGTTTAGTGGACAAATGAAACAAACCCAAGAGAAAACGGACACGAAACGCGCGCGTGCACGCACTATTCATAGTTGACTTTTGCTCAAATTTTAACCACAAACACTCAAGCTTCTCCAACAAGCTTCATTTCTTCAGCCACTCTCTCTCTCTTCACTCACCATAGCCGGCCAACCTCCAAGCAAGGAAGAAGAAGAAAACTCTTCACCATTTCACTCCAAATCCTACTCCAAATCACCTTAAACTTTGCATCCAACCTCAAAATTTCTTGGAGATCCACTTAAGCTAGAAGAAAGGTATCATCTCACGGTTTTCTTGGGGCTTTAGAGGTGCAAAAATTTCTGGTTTCTCTCAAGGATTAGGAGGTAATCATCCAATCTTTTAATCTCGGGCTTTAGTGGGTTTAATCTTGGCTATGAAGCTTGTAGCTTCATTATTGATGTTGTTATTTGAATTGGAATGGTTGAAGTGGGCTCTATCAAAACCCCCACCCACCTTGGTTTGTATGGGCTGATATGATGATAATATGTGTGTTAATGTGTTTGTGGTGAGTGTTAGTGTGTAGATGAGTGTTAAGATTTGAAAAGGAAGAGAGGAATCGAAGGAAAAATTTCGCAGGAATGCTAGGCAAATCTGTCCTGTTTTTGCCGTACCTGTATTTCGAATTTTGGGGGCTCAAATGATTGTGAAACTGATATATATATGTTATATAGTGTGTGTAGAAAGTTTCTACCAAAAATCATTTGAATTGGTTTGAGAAAATTTGAGTTTTAGCAAGAACAATTCTGGAAAAATGGGCATAGCAGTGGTCCACTGGCAGCATTTCTTGAACGAACATAACTCTCTGCTCAGACGTCGAAATCAAGTTCCGTTTGTGGCATTTGAAACTAGACATCTGTATTTTCTAACGGTGTAAAATACACCTTCTAATGTGGACTGAGTCATCTGTAGTGATTGATCAAAGGTCGGCTGCCCTGTTCTGTAACCTATCCGAGAGAAAGGTAGAAGCTGCATTTTGTGGCTGCTATTTTCTCTCGCTTAGGAATTGATTTTTGAAAATGATTTCTTCTGATGAAATGTAAAATTTTGAATCTAGTTTCCAACGACCCCAACCATACTCAATTTCAAGTTGTTATTGAGTGAGATATGGTCTAATATCCTGAACTGTACCAAAGCTAGAAAACCCTAATTTTGCTAGCCGAATGGCCTAGCTTGACTTGGGACATGTTGTTTTGAACTTTTGGTGTCAATCACCTACCAATATATATTAAATATTTCTTGGGTCTTGGTTTCACAAATGAGTCAGATTGGAGTTGATTTCATTGGGTAAAGTGTTTGAAAAAGGAAAAGGAAGCAAGAAGACAGGTTTGTCTTAGAAATTTCCTTAAACTTTGGTAGTTTTGTTAACTACCTTCCCATGTGAATTTTCAAATGAAATTTGATAGAGGAGTAGTCCTCATATGGACGTTGAATTTTACCAATTTTGATGTCATTTCTAATACCATTTCAATAATACAAATGATGTGCCAAAGTTGTTCTTCAAATCTGGAAAAAAGGACCGAACAATCCTTATTTTTGACCAACTATGAGCTGTTATATCTTGACGCTCAAAACTCCCAATTCTTGTTCCGTTTGTTTTGTTTGAAACCTTGATTGGACTTCTTATTGTGTTATGAATTTCGGGAGGCTAGTTCACGTTCTGTGAATTTGCCGAATTTCCAAAGTTTACCGAAAAACTAAGACTGAAACTGTCTTGTAAGTATAAGTCAGCCAATTTAAGCTGAAATTTGAATGTCTTCCATTTAGAATATTTGAAAAGTGTCTTCTAGGAACTTTTATTACTTTGAAACTAGTTTCCAACGGTATAAAGTTTCCAATTATGGACCTACTGAGTGCAAGATACGATTTTTCAAAGATTGTCCCTTAAAGCTGAATTTTCGAACTTGTTGGGAAATGAGTTTTTGGAGACTCTTCCCTATCCTTTGATATTGATTGACTGTTTTAGACTTGATTTCATGAAGGAAATCAGTTTTTCCTTGTGTTATTAAACACCACTTTTGAACCTGGAATTTTGAGCAAGCAAAGCTCTATTTCATGACATTTTCTTAGATTGTACAAGTGTACAATCTCCCCTTGTGAATAAGGGATTTATAAGTAATAGTGTGTTATAGCCAATTGTTATTTGCTCAGGCGCTCAAGGGGACCTTCAAGAGGAACTCGAAGCGGACGCCTAAACACTTGTTTGAGCACTTACTCCCTTACTTTAATTGGTGAGTGTCAAGTGCATGACTTGTTGATATTATATGAATTGTTCTATGGATTGAATGGTTTATAACTGTTGAGTCGAGTGTGTACTTTATCGCATTCGTTCTCATTTAAATGAATCGTAATTGAATTGATTGAAATGAATCGAATTGATTGAATTGAATTGAATTGACTAAATTGAATTGAATTGAATTGTATGCTATGGCTGCATACGTCGACTGGAGTGAATCTCCTCGACAAAAATTGAAATGATGGGGACGCCCAAACTCATTGGCCAACCTTGCGACTTGAGCCGGCATGGGCTTGGTCGTGAAGCTTGGTGAGCCATGAGAAAAAATGATAGCCTTGATCTATTGGAGAGATCTCGCCTGGCATACTCGAGCAGTATCGCCTTATACAAAGAAGAGCGGGCCCGGTACAGGGGTATGTAATGGTGAACGGGGAAGAGTAAGTGAAGTTTCTAATGACTTAATACCGACCCGGTTGACGAAGTGTCATCGCGGGGAGGTAATTGATCGAGCATTGGCAAAGCAAGTGGAACCTAACTCTTGAGAGCTTCCATATTCTTGAATTGTTTCTGTTTACTTTTCTCACTCGAATTGTTAATTACTTGAATACTACTGTTTTATTTGCTAAATGTGATTGCTACTTGGATTACGTGCTTGCATGTGTGTTTCTTGGCCTCACGAGCAATCGCTCACCCCGTAGATTTGTTTTCCTTAACAGGAATCGATATGGAGTGACACTCGAAGAAGCCATTTGGATGAACTTTTGATTAGGATTTGAATGTATTTGACTAGACAATTTGGAAGTTGTGTATTTTGAGAAAGTGAATGTATTTTGAATCTTGTGGTGTAAGATTGAACACTTTGTATGGAAGTGACTTCTTCTCTTTACTCCGTATATTATTATTGGTGATTCTACTGTAAGCTTGAACTGGAACTGGAATTGTACCGAGTCCTGGCGAGAGCTGGGTAGGCGTCCCGCCGATACCCTTGGGTTCGCCCTTGGGAGAAGTGGGGGCGTCACAGACCTTACTTTTGACTCTTATAAGCTTGATTTGGAAGTTCGACGTATGTTTTGTAGATTAAGTGTGGAGTTGGAAGTTTGATACCTAACTCTATATTCTACGTTTTGGAAAGTGGTGTGGAACTTATATTTCTATAAAGGGTTGTACCCTTGCTTGCGAAGATATTTCGCTAGTTTTCTTGGATTTCTGGTTCATTAGTCAACTGAGTCTTGGTGAGAGTTGGGCAGGCAGTTCTCTAATCCTTAAGGTTCGCCCTGAGGAGAGGTGGGGCTGTCACACCCACCCCCTCCACTCAAACCTGGGTTCCTGTGAGAACCCGAAATTTTCACATTTTCCAGTATTATTTCATTTCTGTGCCTATATTTTATACTGTCCTTTGAAAATATTAAATGTTTTGTACATTTTACAAGTAAGTACAATTTTTAAATCATTTTCTTAGTATAAGTTAGTGTACATAACTTGAAGTGCATTTGTTTGATGTGGGGCCCGCTAGTGCGATATAATTTGCCGATTAGGTGATGAAATATTAAGTGACATTATTTTCCATGGTGTTAGGAGATAATTAGAGGTTAGCTAGATAAATGAATCATTGGAGGAGAATAGATAAGCTTAGAAACTTCCAAGAGGCCATGTGTCATGTTTTGATTGGAGGTTGGACTTTTGGACCCAAGACATTAACTTTCTTCAAACCAAATTTTTGACCAATTTTCCTCTCATTTTCCCTTGCCTTGGCCGAACTTCATGGAGAGAAAAACAAGGAAAAACCTCTTCCATTTCTAGCTTCAATCCTTGCTCAAATCTTGTGATTTAGCCAACCAAATTAGAAACTACTCCATAGAAGTGATCACCAAGGAGGATTAAAGGTTTTGGTGGAGTTGTTTTGGTAGGAGAAAGTCTAAGCTACCAACATTCTTTGAGGTTTGAAGGTAAGGTTGCTAAGAACATCCTTTTTGTTTCCAATAGTTGCAAATTAGTGGCCTATGGTGGCTTGCTAACATGATTAATAGATGATTTTGTGGATTAATGGAGAGTTGGTTAAATTTCTGATTTATTGGGAATTTTTTCTGCCCTAATCTGATCAGTGTTGTTCGGCCATGATGGAGGCCGAATTGGACTTAGCTCAAACGATGAACGTTGTAGAGAATTGAGTGTAGATTATGCCTGTAAACTTTCAGCTCAATCGGAGCACTGTAACCTATGAAATGATTATTTTACCCCTGCTGCCCTGTTTCTGTCCGAGAATGGTAATCAGCCTCTGTAATTGGCTCTTTTGGCTGGGAAGATGAATGGAATTAGCTTTTGATGCCTTCTTAAGAATTGTATCCCTGTATCTTAGCTTTCCAATGGCTTTGGAATCAACTGAATCGGAGTTGTGTGTGATGAGTTATGATGGAATATTAGGGCCTTGTTATGGTTGGTTGTAAAGCTTCAATTGGTTGTATATTAAGGGTGTTTGATATCTTATAGTTTGTGTATGCAATTGTGGTTGAAAATTGTGAGATTTGTGGTTGGTTGTAGGATGGAAAAGTTAAGGAAAAACAAGGGGAAATGCTGTCCGTTTATTTTCTTACCCTTGAGTGAATGGAAATGAGGTTTGAAATGCGATTTTGGAATGCGATTGAACTTCCTTGCTTAGACATACTTAGTTCCACTTTAAAGGGATTTTTCTTGCACTTATACCATTTTCGTTTTAACCATGATTGCTTAGTTCTAAATGTTAGTTTTGAACTTCAAATACGTGTTTATTTTCGTTCCAAAACAAAAGGAGTGGCCTAGGGTTTCTCGGCCACAAACCTAATTTAACGCGCAAGGTTTTTAAAGTGTGAATTCAAGGTATTTGACTACCTTTTCATATGATTTTTAACCAAGATACTTGTTATACATTATTTCTTTGCATATGTGTTAGTTTTGAGCCAAAAACACGTTTTACGAAAAAAAAGAGGAAATTCTACTGTTCACTATCCGGCCGGATTCTGACGTGGCACTGTTCCAAATTTTTCCGATGAAATTTTCTAAAAACTCTTTTGAGGTTAATTCTATGTTTAGTTTGGAAAACCTTTAGTTACTCATTTCCTTTGATCAAAATGTACCCTTTTCACTTTCAAAAAAAAAAATTCATACTTCCCCCTTGTACTCGTTTTATTCGAATTTTCTTTGATTCACTGGACATTTTGATGGTTGAGCCATAATATTTTCCCATGATTGTTATTAGGGTTTCTTGGTGACCAAAGTTGATATCCGGAGGGATACTTTGGACGTAATTTGCTTAATTTGGTGAGTGTTCTATATACGATTTGTTTTTAATGACTATGTGAATTGTTGTGACTATTTGGATTGTTGCTTTGTTATGTGATTGAGGTACGCTATATTTCCATTGACTACGTGGCTTGTTATAGTTGTTTGAACTCTTAAATGTTTCAATGAATACTCAAAACGACTTTTCTAGGCGAGTGTGTACTTTATCGCACTTGACCTAAATGAACGTGAAATTTTCAATGATTGAATGATTAAACGTTACTTGTGCATGAATGTAACCCTTCGGGCTGAACTGGACCCTTGCCCTTGGTTATTGGTCGACTCGAGCCAGAAGGGGACTCGGTCGGGCGATTAGTGACCCTGGGTGAATGTGAATGTTTGGTATACTCGAGTATTACCACGTGGTTTGGTGTGGACTGGACAGTGCGCTGGCCAGAACGGGGAGAATCAAATGAACGAATGAATGGCATGAATGACGGAGGGGTTTTCAAAGTCAAATGAAATTTTCTAAAATGATTGAAGGAATGGATGGTCGATGAACGAACGAACGAATGACTCCATGTATCCTTTTAATGAATGTGTTATTCTTGCTTTATATGTAAATGTTATCTGGATTACTTGTCGTTACGTGCTTATGTCCTTGTTTAATTGCTTAGTTGAGTATATAGAACCTCGCTGGGCTTTTAGCTCATTCCACGTCTTTTGTTTTCCTTAACAGGGGTTGCGATCAAGGGCGAGAGACCTGTATAGTATAGTTTAGCCTTTTGTATTGTTTTGGCTTTTGATCTCGTTCTAGTGCTTGATTAGGGTTGGAATGTACTAAGAATTTAAAGCTTTGGTTATAGTTGGGGCTGTATATTTGATTACGATTGGAATGAATGTAAATTTGTATTTCCAATTTGGGATTTGTCTTCGTTTCCTCGAGGGTTTATCTTATTTTGTTCGGAGAGAGTGAACGAGTCCTGGCGAGAGCTGGGCAAGCGGTCCGCCGAACCCTTTTGGTTCGCCTTAGGGGAAGGTGGGGCTGTCACAGGTGGTATCAGAGCAGTTTCGCGTGGTCTCTGCGCGGAGTGAGCTTGGGCCAAGTGGTGTATGGTCCTGATTCCGTGAATAAGTATGAGTGATGAAGTGCTCTTTTGAGCATAAGTTATGAATCGTGCCTGTTATAAGTGCAAATCCTTTTTATGGTACTTAAGGACGATAGATATGTACGTCTGGTAGGAATCTCGCTTGTAGATAATTTACACTTGGGACTGGCCAGCTCGAGTGGTGAATTATCTCGGATTCTCGTACCCGAGTACGCGGGTAGTACTAAGGATTTGCGATCTTTCGTGGGGAGTAGGAATGGGCTAATGTTTGGTGAAAGTAAGTGTAAAGGGTTAACGGATGTATAGCTCGGATAGTAAGGGAAGTGAGAGATCGGTTGGGGAGTGTTTTAGTTGAGTGTGGAACGGCACGTTGTGTTTTCTTCCTGTTTTGCCCTGTACTGCTACTGAATGTCGACTTGTGACCTTGCGATATTTACATGAATAGTACTTGCTGTACTTGGTTTGTCTAACTTGACATGATTTCTTGCGTATTTGGTGTGTTATATATTGCTATTTTGAGTCAATCACTCTGTTTACATACTAAATTACCTTTTGAAAAAAAAAAAGAGAGAGAGAGAGAAAAGGGAATGGAGGGGAGACGTAGTCGTGGACGCGGACGTGGAGCTGGTCGTGGCCGTGGGGCTAGGCAAGCTCAAGGAACAAGAAAAGAAAGAGCAATAGTTGGTGAGCAAGAGCATGGGCCGAGGGTTAAGGCCGGAGATCAAGTAGCGACGGCGATACAACAAATGACAAATATCTTAGCGCGATTGGTAGATCAACAAGACCAATTGCCAGTAAACCAACCCCAGAACCCTGAGATAAGAGAAATAGGAGAGGATAAGGGCTTTGGAACGGTTTCAAAAGTTTAATCCTCCCAAATTCCTTGGAGGACCTGATCCAGATGTAGCGGAACAGTGGTTGGAGGTAATGATCAACATCTTTGCAGCCCTAAGCTACACAGAGCAAAGACAAGTGAACTTTGCTGTATTTCAATTTGAAGGACCAGCCAGAGCATGGTGGAATGTTATTAGGACCAAATGGGAAAGAGAACAGACTGCCTGGACATGGGTAAACTTTACACGGGAATTTTACGAGAAATACCTCCCACCTCTGGTCCAAGAAAGGAGGGAGGACGAATTTATTAGATTGCGTCAGGGAACTCAAAGCGTGGCCGAATATGAGACGAAATTCACTAAACTATCCAAGTTCGCCTCTGAATTAGTGGTTACTGAGCGAAGAAGGATAAGGCGGTTCATCCAAGGCTTGAATTTGGAAATTCAAGAAGCTTTAGCGGCGGTTCAAGTTAACACTTTTACGGAAGCTCTTGAGAAAGCACAAAGAATTGAGGATGCAAAAGCACAAGTAAAAGCTTTTCAAGTGCGGAAAAGGGGCGCACCTAGTAGCATACCGGAAGAATCTGGGGAAAAGACAACGCCCTCCAAAGTGCCAAAAGTGAACCATTTCCCTCATCCACCCTGGACATTTGGAGCACTATATGAGGGATCTACCAAAGGAAGTCAGATAGTACCTGAGAAGACTTTTCGCCAAAGCCAAACCGTAATTCCTCGCTTGGCTTGTAGCTATTGTGGAAAGGCAAACCACACTGAGAATGACTGTTGGAGGAAAGGGCGAAAGTGTTTGATCTGTGGGAGTGGTGAGCATCAGTTGAGTAATTGTCCAAGGAAGCAGCCACGAGAGGCTGGTACTCAACAAGTAAGTGGAGCCAAACCGAAACCGACTAGCGAACGAGGGAACCGAACAACAATACCAGCTCAGGTATATGCCATAGAACCGCAACAAGCTCCAGGATCACATGAGGAAACGGAAGGTAAAATTTCGAGAACGAAATTTCTTAAGGGGGAGAGAGTGTGAGAACCCGAAAATTTTCACATTTTCCAGTATTATTTTATTTCTGTGCCTATATTTTATACTGTCCTTTGAAAATATTAAATGTTTTGTACATTTTACAAGTAAGTACAATTTTTAAATCATTTTCTTAGTATAAGTTAGTGTACATAACTTGAAGTGCATTTGTTTGATGTGGGGCCCCGCTAGTGCGATATAATTTTGCCGATTAGGTGATGAAATATTAAGTGACATTATTTTCCATGGTGTTAGGAGATAATTAGAGGTTAGCTAGATAAATGAATCATTGGAGGAGAATAGATAAGCTTAGAAACTTCAAGAGGCCATGTGTCATGTTTTGATTGGAGGTTGGACTTTTGGACCCAAGACATTAACTTTCTTCAAACCAAATTTTTGACCAATTTTCCTCTCATTTTCCCTTGCCTTGGCCGAACTTCATGGAGAGAAAAACAAGGAAAACCTCTTCCATTTCTAGCTTCAATCCTTGCTCAAATCTTGTGATTTAGCCAACCAAATTAGAAACTACTCCATAGAAGTGATCACCAAGGAGGATTAAAGGTTTTGGTGGAGTTGTTTTGGGAGGAGGAAGTCTAAGATACCAACTTTCTTTGAGGTTTGAAGGTAAGGTTGCTAAGAACATCCTTTTTGTTTCCAATAGTTGCAAATTAGTGGCCTATGGTGGCTTGCTAACATGATTAATAGATGATTTTGTGGATTAATGGAGAGTTGGTTAAATTTCTGATTTATTGGGAATTTTTCTGCCCTAATCTGATCAGTGTTGTTCGGCCATGATGGAGGCCGAATTGGACTTAGCTCAAAACATGAAAGTTGTAGAGAATTGTGTATAGATTATTCCTGTAAAATTTCAACTCAATCAGAGCACTGTAGCCTGTGAAATGACTATTTTACCCCTGCTGCCCTGTTTCTGTCCGAGAATGGTAATCAGCCTCTGTAATTGGCTCTTTTGGCTGGGAAGATGAATGAATTAGCTTTTGATGCCTTCTTAAGAATTGTATCGTTGTATCTTAGCTTGCCAATGGCTTTGGAATCAACTGAATCGGAGTTGTGTGTGATGAGTTATGATGGAATATTAGGGCCTTGTTATGGTTGGTTGTAAAGCTTCAATTGGTTGTATATTAAGGGTGTTTGATATCTTATAGTTTGTGTATGCAATTGTGGTTGAAAATTGTGAGATTTGTGGTTGGTTGTAGGATGGAAAAGTAAGGAAAAACAAGGGGAAATGCTGTCCGTTTATTTTCTTACCCTTGAGTGAATGGAAATGAGGTTTGAAATGCGATTTTGGAATGCGATTGAACTTCCTTGCTTAGACATACTTAGTTCCACTTTAAAGGGATTTTTCTTGCACTTATACCATTTCGTTTTAACCATGATGCTTAGTTTCTAAATGTTAGTTTTGAACTTCAAATACGTGTTTATTTTCGTTCCGAAACAAAAGGAGTGGCTTAGGGTTTCTCGGCCACAAAATCTAATTTTAACGCGCAAGGTTTTAAAGTGTGAATTCAAGGTATTTGACTACCTTTTTCATATGATTTTTAACCAAGATACTTGTTATACATTATTTCTTTGCATATGTGTTAGTTTTGAGCCAAAAACACGTTTTAACGAAAAAAAAGAGGAAAATTCTACTGTTCACTATCCGGCCGGATTCTGACGTGGCACTGTTCCAAAATTTCCGATGAAATTTTCTAAAACTCTTTTGAGGTTAATTCTATGTTTGGTTTGGAAAACCTTTAGTTACTCATTTCCTTTGATCAAAATGTACCCTTTTCACTTTCAAAAAAAAAATCATACTTCCCCCTTGTACTCGTTTTATTCGAATTTTCTTTGATTCACTGGACATTTTGATGGTTGAGCCATAATATTTTCTCATGATTGTTATTAGGGTTTCCTGGTGACCAAAGTTGATATCCGGAGGGATACTTTGGACGTAATTTTGCTTAATTTGGTGAGTGTTCTATATAGGATTTGTTTTTAATGACTATGTGAATTGTTGTGACTATTTGGATTGTTGCTTTGTTATGTGATTGAGGTACGCTATATTTCCATTGACTACGTGGCTTGTTATAGTTGTTTGAACTCTTAAATGTTTCAATGAATACTCAAAACGACTTTTCTAGGCGAGTGGTACTTTATCGCACTTGACCTAAATGAACGTGAAATTTTCAATGATTGAATGATTAAACGTTACTTGTGCATGAATTTAAGCCTTCGGGCTGAACTGGGCCCTTGCCCTTGGTTATTGGTCGACTCGAGCCAGAAGCGGACTCGGTCGGGCGATTAGTGACCCTGGGTGAATGTGAATGTTTGGTATACTCGAGTATTACCACGTGGTTTGGTGTGGACTGGACAGTGCGCTGGCCAGAACGGGGAGAATCAAATGAACGAATGAATGGCATGAATGACGGAGGGATTTTCAAAGTCAAATGAAATTTTCTAAATGATTGAAGGAATGGATGGTCGATGAACGAACGAACGAATGACTCCATGTATCCTTTTAATGAATGTGTTATTCTTGCTTTATATTGTAAATGTTATCTGGATTACTTGTCGTTACGTGCTTATGTCCTTGTTTAATTGCTTAGTTGAGTATATAGAACCTCGCTGGGCTTTTAGCTCATTCCACGTCTTTTGTTTTCCTTAACAGGGGTTGCGAGCAAGGGCGAGAGACCTGTATAGTATAGTTTAGCCTTTTGTATTGTTTTGGCTTTTGATCTCGTTCTAGTGCTTGATTAGGGTTGGAATGTACTAAGAATTTAAAGCTTTGGTTATAGTTGGGGCTGTATATTTGATTACGATTGGAATGAATGTAAATTTGTATTTCCAATTTGGGATTTGTCTTCGTTTCCTTGAGGGTTTATCTTATTTTGTTCGGAGAGAGTGAACGAATCCTGGCGAGAGCTGGGCAGGCTGTCCGCCGAACCCTTTGGTTCGCCTTAGGGGAAGGTGGGGCTGTCACAGTTCCCCCGAGAACACCCATCTGAATTTAACTTCCACCTTCCCTGCGGTGACACCCATCTCACCGGTTGAATAAGCATCCTCTCTTGGTAGCTAACCACCTCCCGAAGCAGCCCTTCCCAGGAAGCTTCCGACCACCGTAGCCTCGGGAACTGTGCCTGAAAGATTTCAATTAGCAATTGGACGATCCGATTCACAGACTCCCTGACCCGCATCCTCTGTCCTTCAAACACCCCCTTATTCCTTGCCTTCCATAATTCCCAGCAAATCACCGACAGGAGAATCCTATACAAAAACTTCAAAAATATGTTGTTCCCTCTCCTCAACCACCAAAACCACACCAGATGCTGCACCGTATGCACCCCCTCCATTTCTCCAGCCTAAATCTCAAAGTGACGCCAAACTAGTCTTGCCCCTTCCCCTGAGCAAAACACATGCTCCAGATCCTCCTCTCGAGGCTCCTGGCAACACCAATATCTAGTCTTGCCTTACTTGGATTCAAGCAAAACACTACATGTATGTCAAGATGAAAGAGATAAGAGTTGTGTAAAGTGCTCTTTGACAAAATTAATCAAACTTTCTAAAAAACAAGAACTAAAAATTGCAGCTTTCCTCTTGATTTGCTGTCCAGAAATTCCAGCCTAAAAAATGCTTTAAAAGTCGATCTTTTCTTGCTTCTAACTCCCCAAATATCACATACATGACAAGATTAAGGTGTTAGAAGGTATATAGAGCCAAGATGTGTCAATTTACAACTAAAGTTTTAGGGATAAAGCTGGAGAAATCCTAGCTTTATTCTCTCAGTTTTTAAACAGAAAAATTCCAGCAAGTCTTTCCCCACTTTTTGTCACCAAAACAGCATCTCTTTTACTTGCTTTCAACCATAAATCACATAATAATAGACTTGTAACATGAGATGAGGTATTTATCATGCATTCTAAGCAAACTCAACAAAGAAAATTTGCATCTAAAAGCTGAAAGTTCAAGCTACCTCCACGGTTCAAGGCGGGAAAAATTTTCAGCAAGAGAACAGTTTGAGGAAATGAATTTTCTCCCTTAAAAACTCTTTATTTTTCGCTCAAATCCAACATGTATGTTAAGATTAATGTGTCATAAAGGATATTGAACAACAATATGAAATTTTCAGTCATAAATCATGGAGTAAAGCTGGTAAACTCTCTCTCTCTCTCTCTCTCTCTCTCGACCAACCAAGGAAGAATTCACAACAATATAACCCCAAGTTCCTCTAGTTAACCCTCCAATTTTTAACCCTATTTTCATGGCAAATCCACTATCAATCAAGATAACATATCATGAAGTGTATGGTGCAATGCTAGGCAAGGAAATCCATCAAACTTTCATACATATAAAATTCAAAACTAAACTAACTAGATTATGCACCAAAGCTGGAATTTTTGCAATATAACTTGAAAGACATAAAATCCCTCACATAAAATTCCTCTAGTTAACCCTCCAATTTTTAACCCTATTTTCATGGCAAGTCCACTATCAATCAAGATAACATATCATGAAGTGTATGGTGCAATGCTAGGCAAGGAAATCCATCAAACTTTCATATATATAAAATTCAAAACTAAACTAACTAGATTATGCACCAAAGCTGGAATTTTTGCAATATAACTTGAAAGACATAAAATCCCTCACACAAGTCCTTCTTTTAGCTTCTAGTACATCATACATCATCCAAACTCAAAAGTAAAGGAAGAAAACTAAGGTTTGTAGTAAAATTCACCTTTTACCTCCAAACCCAAGGATGAGAAACAATCAAGGAAGATGCAAGACTTTCTTCCTCCGAAACTCCTCCAATAGCTTCCTCCCATGCTTGTTTCAAGGTTTGATGGAGTAGATTAGGATTCTCCCTCTTGTTTGCTCACTAAATAGGCAAGAGTCAAGGCTTGAAATTGAGTGTTTTCTCTCCCTCTTTTCTCTCTAAAATTTTCATCCAAGCTAAGAAAGAAGAAAAATGGTGATAAAATGAAAGCTTGGTTGGATAATTATAAGCTTGTCTTGGTCAAGGGGTTAGCTAGATGATTGAAACTTGGCATAGCAAGGATTATTGTCTATTTAATAACCTAAATATCTCTCTTTTTCTCCTTCATAATTTTGGCCAAGATAAGAGAAATATGGAAGAAATAATGAAGAAAGAAAAGTCTTGGTCAAAGTTCCATGGATGAGTTACATTTGGCAAGGCAAGGTTAATGCCTATCTCTTTGTCTCTCAACATATCTAGTGTTCCTCCAATTAACTCTTAACACTTCTTGTCACATAATTCCCTTTGCACAAAACTTCCTCTTAACCACCAAATTTATCGCCCACTCCTCACTAGTTGGTCACACTACCATACTGCACTACGAAACTTAACATGCACGAAATTATGGAAGAAAGAGATAACACTCTTGACTCAATCATTAAAGTATCTAAGAAATTAAGGCAAGTGAAGTAAATCAAAGAAAATATAACTTAGCTTATTCAAAAATAAGGAAAATTATAAGAAAAATATAAAATAATTTTCGAGTCTTCACAGTTTTTACAAAGATGGATGGTAATTCTGTTGGAAGAGGTTGTAGCTTCCGGCTGGAGTATTATAGTAGATGAAAATTATAAATGGGCTAGTTTATTTTATTCTTGATTAGGCTTATGACAATACAATTTTGGTTTCTTTATTAGTATTTCAAGCTTTAAGTTGATTTGTGACGGCCCCACCTCCCCCTAGAGCGTACCCCAGGGTTCGGCGGGTCGCCTGCCCGGCTCTCGCCAGGACTCATTCACTCTCTTCGAACCAAATAAGATATAACCTCGAGGATAATTGAAATAACAAGTCCCAAACTTGAAAGGTATACTTACATTCATTCCAATCTCAACCAGATATACAGTCTCAAATATAACAAAAGCTCTTAGTTCCCAATACAGTCAACCCTATCCAAACACTAGAGCAAGTGCAAAAACAAAAACAATACAAAAGAACTAAACTATACTTTTCTATACAGGTCTCTCACCCTGGCTCGCAACCCCTGAAAGGAAAACAAATGGCGTGGAATGAGCTAAAAGTCCAGTGAAGTTCCAAATAGCAAGTTGACCATTATTAAAAAGTTCACGTATCAAAGTAGCAAAGTAGCGAGTATAACCAGTCCATAAAAGTGAGCAATAACACTTCAAGTAGCAAATCTTAAAATGAGAGAGTGTAAAATTCTTTTCTTAAAAGAAACAATAACACTACGAATAACAATCAAAGTATAAGGATACAGATGGCTCTCAGGAGCCAAATTCCCATTGCTTCACCAGAGCTTGATCAAGTATTAGTTGACACTCCGTCAACTTTCAAGGAACGTAACCAGTCCAGTAGTACTTCGCTTCACACCAATCCGTCCACCATTCAACCCCCTTACCGGGCCCGAACACCAACTAAACATTGGTGGTAATACTTGAGTATACCGATTAGTCGAGGAGATAACACTCCACTCGACAACACTAGATACCTATGGTTCGTTATCTATCGACCAAGCCCTTGCCGGCTCGACTCGATTAACTAGCCAGTGGGGTTTTGGGTCCCCAAGAATTCGATGAGATAATATCTCCAATCGACTGAATCAAGATAAAAGTACGGAGACGGGAATGAGAGGTACCTCCCACTCGGATCGAGTGTGGTACATACTGCCGCTCCGCACTTACAAGTCAAGCACAAGTATATCAAGTCGATTGCAACAATAAACAAGTACATATCACATTAGGGCAAGTGCGATAAAGTACACCTTTGCCCGACCATACCAATCACATTTCATTCGATCACATTGGTCAAGTATTGAAAACAAGTGTCAAGTTCAATCAGGTATTTGGAAGCACTCACCAAAGATTTAGTGCTTGTCGAAAATCACGCTCAGGTGTAACTCCTTGGTTGGAGTCCAAATCTGCGATACAATATCATTTAAAAGTTTGAAATCAACTAGGGTTCGAAACTTAAGAATTTCGTTTCAAAAAGATCAAGTAAATGAAACTCATTTAGATAGGGTTCATGTTACGTATCAAACTCTAGAAAACTCATGCTCGCTCTTTTGGTTTTGCCAATGAAACGATTAAAACTTTTGAATTCCCATTTGAGTCGAAAAGACGAGGAAAACGTATTTCTATTGGTCGCTACTTTCATTTTTTCAAGAGTATGAGTTTTGGCCAAATTACAACTTATATACCTCTACAAAAGAAGACTTGAATACTTTAGGCAAATCAAGTTCAATTCATCGTCAAATCTTTACTCAAGTTGCGAGTACACATTCCTAACCCTCGAGTGAAAATTTGGGCGGCATGCCCTTTGTATTAAGCTATTTTCCAGCCATTTATGGCTTCATTATTTTCCTCAACTCAGCCCCAAAGTCACACATAAGCAATGTTAACACAATAGCCCTTCAACTAGGCTCAACGTCATTCAATTACAAAACAATACTAGTAATGCGACCGGAAACCAAGTTTAAGGAAAAATAACAAAACAGCAGGTTTGACGTCTCTTGATGTTTCGGTCACAACTGAAGCTATGCTTATCGGATTGGGATACACTATATACCTTTTCGAAGCTAAGACAGAGAAATACAAGTCTTATGAAGACATCAACGGCCATTTCGTTCATTTTCAAGGTCAAAAGGTGCAATCTCAGAGAAAATAGAAAACTGTCCGTGAAACAGTGCATTTGGCAGTCAGGGGTAATTTGTCATTTAACCCTCTACAGTGCTCCGATTGAGCTGAAATTTTACAGGAAGCTACATAACTCCATTCTCTACAACTTTCACGTTTTGACCTAGGTCTGATTCGGCCTTTAACATGGACGAATTAAACAGGTCCGAACAGAACAACTTGGTTTCAAATTTCTGGAATTTGGACTTTTACTCTAGAAATTCATATCTAACAAGTACTCTATCAACAAAACCCTCAAGTACTAGCTCAATAACATCAATTGATAGGTAGATAACCATAATCAAGGCTGAAAATGTAAACCCTAGCTAACATTCCACATAATCATCCAAAACTAGGAATTCAACCATCAAAATCCAATATTAAGAACTTTTATCCAATAAAATGCAAGATAAGAGAGAGCAGAAGAGTTTCTTAGCTTAATACCTTCAAACCTCAAGGAAATACACAAAATCAAGGCTGCCCATGCAAAAATCACTCCACCCAAAAACTTCCTTGTCACCTTCTTGCAAGTTTAATCGGTTTAGTTCGGTTGATTTCACTCAAACAAGGCAAAATCTAAGGTTGGAGTTGAGGTTTGTTTTCTCTCTTTCCCTCTCCAAAATTTCGGCCATGCTAGTAGGAAATGAAGCAAAATTGGCCAAGAAGAAAGATAAGAAGAAAGAAACTTGTCTTAGTCAAACAACCGTTGGATTGCCGACACTTGTCGCTCAAGATCTTTCTTTGTTTTTGTTTTCTTTTCTTCCTTTTCCTTAGTCAATAATGGTAGCTGACTTATGGGTTAATTAAGGGCTAATTAGCTCAATTAAAAACAAGAAGATTAAGGTAATAAAGTAATGTTCAAATGGTGCACTCAATCGGTAGCAAACGGTGCACGTCGGTTCAAGCCGATTTTCCTTAACTCGCGCGTACTAGGGTTTTTACTTATGGTTCACTCACTTATTATTAACACTTCTAATCACACACTTTTTCTTACCTAAAACTCACTTTTAACCACCAAATTTAGTACACACACCTCACCAAGTGATCACACGGCCAAAATGCACCAAAAACACACCAAAAACCCTAGTATGCACAAAAACCCCTAACTTATGCCATTCCTTTAGAAAAATCATAACTTGAATTATAGATATCAAAAATTCATACAACTTGACATGTTAAAAACTAGACTTCAAATACTAATAATCTTTAGAAAACACCTCAAAGAAATTCAGCTCATAAGTTGGTCCAAATTGAGCCATAAGCTACTACAACATTCCTATGTTTACTTGTGCAAGGCAGAATTTTCAGTCAACTTTGCCAATTTTCTGGAATTTATAGAGATTGAATCAAACTCTAAATTTTACCCCGTACAAATATGTATGAGTCTAGTTTCAAACGCAACAAACGGAACTCAATTCCGACTTTCCTATACGAAGTTATAGCCAATTTCCCAAAGCTGCGCAGAGCCTCCTGCGAAAATTTCTAGATTTTCTAATAACTTGAGATTATGAAACTTTTCTTAACAAAATTCACTCCCTTGACTCAAATTCAACCATTAAAGCAACCAAGAATCAAAGGTAAGTGAGTTCACATAAGGGTTATAAAGACAAGTGAAATTTCGGGGTCTCACATGATTGCCGCATCTTGGTGAGGCAACCCTGATGGCATTTGAAGTTCATCCTCCCCTTCAAATGCAACTAGGTCTACAGCCATACCAATACCCTTATCTCTACCTGACTTCTGCTAAAAAACTCGAGCCTTACTTTAAACTATCATAATCATTGCTTAATTTAATTAAAAATTTGGCCATTGATTTCTTCTTTTTTTTACATTTGTATAATAATCTTCAGATCATGACAATTTCTAATGTTCTTATTGCTATTTTCTCCTTTGAAACAATCTCTAGAGAGCTATAACAAAGATTCTCATATGTCCTGTGACGACCCCACCTCCCCTCAGGGCGTATCCAAGGGTTTGGCGGACCGCCTGCCCAATTCTCGCCAAAACTCACTATATTCAGTTCTCGCCAGGACTCACTATATTCACTACAATAAATTCTCAATATAACTGTTCAATCCTCCAAATTAACATCAGGGTTCTACAATTCAACCAATAATTCAAGATTAATTACAACCTAATAGTGAAACGTAAGATACACCACCAAATATTAAAATACAATCTGTTTGCCAAAAGTACATGTGCAAGAGGATCATTACACACTAGTTCAAGCTTATCCGCTTCGAACCTCCACTCCTGCAAGGAAAACAAATCTAATAGGATGAGCTTACGCCCAGTGAGATTCCCAACAAGTATCTAAGCAAAACACCAGTCAAATCACAGAAATATTTTATTTAACAATTTCACACACTTTGCACAGTGATAAATAGTAATAAACAGTCTCAAGATATTCACGAAGTATACACTCAATCATTTAAAGGATACAAGCTCACTTGGAGCCATTCACTCATTCAGTCATTCAGTCTTCGTTCATTTCTTCCTTATAACTTCCGATATTTGAAAACACATTTGAAAACAAAAACCCCGACATTGATCATTTCATTCAGTCATTCAGTCATTGCATTTTATTCACTGGCCAATACTCCAGCTGACTTCGTGATCATACTCGAGTATATCAAAACAATGGCCCACGGTTACCGACCGAGTTGACTTCTGGCTCGAATAGGCTAGTGACGAAGGGCAAGGGTCCAATTCAGTCAATGGCTTACATTCATGCACAAGTAATATTCAATCATGTAATCCTTAAAAATTCATATTCACTTAGGTGGAGAGTAGTAAAGTACACACTCGCCTATCAATAGTAAAGTGATCTTTGAAATACATTTAAAAGTCAAACAATAACCACACAATCAAGGCATTCAATTCACAAACACAAGAAACACTCACCACTTGACCTCAATGTTTCCACTTCAAACCCTGATTCGTCTTCTCAAGTCCTGTGGTCATATAAGCTATCAAGAGTCTATCTATTTAATGACAAGATAAATGAGAAAATATGAGTTCAAAGCTTCACTTAAGAAACACAGAAAATTGCAGGTTTAACCCTAATATAGCTTCCGAAAGGGCCACAGTTTCTTTTTGAAATCAAGTTCAAATCAAGGAAAAATCACATGTATAATAGGCCCATGTTTCAAGTATAATATGGAGCAAGAACGTGTCGATTATAGCCAAGAATTTTGAAGATAACAGGACAAGATTTTCGAGGCACAAAACTAGAAATTTCGAACAAGAAAAAAATGTTGGAGAAAACTCATTTTCCTTCTTTTGTCCTCTTTGTTTTGACTCAAATCCAACATACAGGTGAAGATTTAGGTTTAACAAAGTATCTTGAGCAAAACCTTGCCAAAATCACCAGAAAATTCTGGAAATCAAAGCTGGAAAATGGCCATTTTCCAGCCGGCCAACTCTAATAGAAATTACAGCAAGTTTTTCCCAAAATTTCCAACAAAACTTTCAACTTTCAACCTTATTTTCTTGGCAAAACCACTATCAATCAAGGTATCATGTCATGATATATATGAACCATCTTCTTAGCAAACAAACCATCAAAATTTTACATATTCAAAACTCTAAACTAAACTAACTACATTATGCACCAAAGCTGGAAATTGCAACATAACCTTGACAAACCATAAAATCTTCCATAAAAGTCATGCCTTTTACCTTATAGAGTATCATCCATCAAGTAGATGCAAAGACAAGTGAAGAAAGATAAGGTTGCTATCAAGTTTACCTCTTAAATCCCACAAAACAAAGCTGGAAATTCACAACATAACCTAAAAATCATAAAATCCACCATACAGGTCCTTCCTTTAGCTTCTATAACATCATATATCAAATAAACTCAAAGATAAGGGAAGATTTCTAGCAAAGTTCATCTCTTTACCTCCAAAACCTTAGATGGATAGCCAAGTAAGAAGTACTCAGGGGTTTCTTCCTCCAAAACTTCTCCAATAGCTTCCTTCCAAGCTCGATTCAAGGTTTGTCGGAGTAGACTAGGGTTTTCTCTTGTTTTCTCTCACTAATCAAGCAAGAAATCAAGGTTTGAACTTGGAGTTGGTTTTCCCATCTTTTCCCCTCAAGAATTTTGGCCAAGACAAGATAAAGAAGGTAGAAATAGTGAAGAAAGAAAAGCTTATCTTGGTCAAGGTCTTGGTCAACTTTGGTTGGCTACTTGACAAATGGCAAGAAAAGAAGAGATGTATATCTCTTTGTGTCTCTATTTGTCTCTAGCTCACCAAGATATCTAGGGCTTCTCCAATTAACTCTTAACACTTCTTGTTACCTAATTCCTTTTGCACAAAACTCCTTCTTGTCCACCAAATTTATTGCACACACCTCATTAGTCGGTCACACTAATATCATATACTATGAAACTTAACATGCACCAAGTTAAACAAGAAAATTGGTTAAAACTCATTATTGAACCAGTAAAGCAACCAAGAATTTAGGGCTAGTAAGTAAAAATAAAAGAAAATATGTAAATAACTGCTGGGTCACAAAACAACTTGCAAACAACTAAAAGTGAGTAAAAATAAACAAAAACCTTTGTCTTGGTCAAAGCTTGTTTGAAAAGTTGACAAATGGCAAAATCTCAAGTGATATATATCTCTTGCATCAAAATATCTTTCATTCCATAAATATCTCTTGCCACAAAATAACAGGCAATCAATTGAAAGAATCAATAAGGTACAACGGTCCGTTAGCATTCAATACATACAAGCAAGTAATCTAAAATGAAAAATATGAAAATTTCGGGTCCTCACATGTCCTACTTTGGTTTACAGTTATAGCTCATTCATCATATGATGTTTTACTTATGACAAAGATTTAGCTTTTATCCTTTTTCTTTAGACTATTTTGATCAAGCTAGAGAAATTACTCGATGTTTGGTACAATTCATGTAGTGACCTTGATGAGCTTTTGTCAACATGCTTCAAACATTTGATAAATTTTGTAGTCAAGTGCAGAAAACTATATGAAGTTAGAATAAAGTATCTAAGTATTTGGGAGGTCTTGCAAGCCTGTATGTCTTAATAGAGAAGCAAATATCATATTTGATGATTGCATTTTATAAAAAAAATATAGAAATACTCTTTTACTTTAGTATAAAAAGATTGGTTAGTCTGGAAAATCTATTGGTTAGTGAGCAATACATTTTGCATTGCTCACTTTGTGTTATTTGGGTAAAAATTCTTTCTCCTCCTTTTTTCTGCCTTTATGGTAAGAAAAGAACATGTTCATAATGATACCTTTTGGTAATGTTAAATTGCATGCTTTGTAGGTGTACAATCGTAACAAGAGATTAACTAAGACTTTTTGTTTGAGTGCCTATTAAATGCTTGACATTTTTATGCATTTGTCTTTATTCTATTTTTGTCCTGCATCATTTTGCTATTGCTTTTCAAAGAATCATGCTCAGATTGTGTTTTTTAAATAAAAGAAGCAAAAAGAAAGAAGTTATGACTGTACAGTAGTTTCTTGGTTGTAGAATGTTTTGAAATTTTATGAGATATTAACTTTGGAAACTTTTCTACATTACTTTACTACTTAACTAACATAGCTTTGTTTTCAAGTTTTGTTTTTGTCTTGAATGTCTCAAAAAGAAAAAGAAAAAAACAATAAATGGATGAAACTTATGATTGATGAACTATTGAACCAGACATGTAATAAAAGATTAGTTTCTCAAGAAAAAAATGGTTACACCTCTATGCAATCCATACAGCCTATTTCTAAGTTTGCAATGTTTAGAGAACTCTGTCCTATAAGAGATCATTCAAGAAATTATTACTACCTGTTTCAAGACTTCCAAAGAAGAGGAAAACTATACACCTAATTTGTGGCTTGTCATCTTATTGTACTTCAATACATTATTCTTTTAGGTAACCAAAAGTGTGGACAAGTAGAATTAGCAAATAGTCCTCAAAGATATAGAATTTTTGTTACAAAGACAAAGTCTCAGTGATTCAACCCAACACAAGATAGATTTTGGATGGAGTTATGCATATAACTTATTTGAGTATGTCAACTTCATTATTTGTATTGGTAATCTTCTATGAGAATTTTGGTGCAAAATTATATGTTAATGCCACAAATAGCAAAATAAAAGCGAGAAATGTAATTGTTGCCACTATCCTTTTTTGTTTATATTATCTAGGTATTTTCCCTTTAAAAGTTCACCATTATCGGGATTATTGTTTGAAATAAATGTTAAAATTACTTTCGATTAACAGAAACCACTAGGAAATGACACCAGAGGTTGTAGTTGGAAAGAAAGAGCATAGAAAGCTGAAATCTAAAATAATAAATATTTTCAACTCTGACGTTGAACTGCAATATGAGAACCCCAAAAATGAAAAAACCTAATCGAGTAGTATCTTTTAGGAATGTGTAACTTTTTGATGTCACACATGATACTAATATTTAATTCAATAGAAATGTTAATGTCATTTAACTTCAAAATGATGAGAATTGCTTCAGCTTACATAGTACTTTTTTGTTTTTAATAGACAAACATAATAATGTACCTTTTGGAACTTCAAAGTGATGAGAATTGCTTTAGCTTACACAGTACTTTTTTATTTTTAATAGACAAATGTAATAATGTACCTTTTTGGTCTTCATTACAACATGTGAATATACCAGTATTAGAAAAAATTGTGTTGGTTATGTCATTAGTTCTCATTTTTGTTATCTAAGCAGCATTTTGGTATGCATAGCTTGCCCGACCTTTTATTTTGTTATTCAAGCATTCTTTTCTTGTTTTACTTTGATATCTCAATTGCTCTTTTTAAAAAAAATTGAAATTGAATGAAATTTACTTTAAATCTTGAAAGTTACACTGCATTCAATGGATGGAGAGTATTGCCTTGGATCAGGAGTGTTTAGAGTTGGAGTTGGTGGTTTGATTCGAGATCACAACGATAGATGGATAAAAGGCTTTAGTCAAGACTAGGACATGCAAAAATTATTTCTGTTGAACTTTGGGGCCTCTGAGATGGTTTGATGCTTGCTGAATCCTTCAATCTACTTTCTTTGGAAATTGAACTAGATGCAGCTATAGTTATTAATATGATTCAGTTAGCATATATTTTCACTAATAAGCATGCTTCTTCCTTTGGTTGTAAAACTTCAGGTATTTTACTATTGCTTTCAAAAGGTTGAGTTTCCTCTTGAATTTGTTCATGAGTGGCACATTTTTGGTGCACATTAAGTCATTGCAAATATAGCTAAGCCGATGCAAGACAATGTTACACGGTGATATATTATTTTTAAACTAATGGCATTTCCACTCCTATCTAATTAGTAGACAAAGCAAAAAAGACTCATCATCACTTAGTCACCAAGTCAAAATTGTGGTGTATTTTCACTACTTAATAAAATGACGTAAACATAATCACAAAGATTTTGTTGCAACTTTATGTAACTTTTTATACTTAATATCTAAATTTGAATAATTGAGTATTTCTGGGCAAGCTTGAAACGCGATGTTCTCATCCTAGTTCATACTTCACACACCAATTCATACACACTTACATGCCCCAACACACATGGGGCAGCCACCCAAATAGGACACATTCACAATAATACACATTAGTTCACACACTACACAAATAACCTCTCCTTTCTCTACGATCTCTCTCCATTAGAACAAACAACTTCAAAAATATCAAGACCATTAGTTGCAAAGAGAAAGCAGGCAAAGGAATGATTTAGGCTTGGGAGTTTTCACCAAAATTTTAGCTAGAGGGCTACTACTTTTATTGAGGTCTTTTCCTACCTTCTATTCATATTAATGTTTTGTTGTTTAGCTTTTTTTCTTTTGTTGACTAAAAGCTAAATCCTTTGTTTTGTAAGTAAAGGTGTAACAGCCCCACCTCCCCCTAGGGCGTACCCTAAGGGTTAGCGAACTGCCTGCCCAACTCTCGCCAGGACTACTAACGGTCACATACACGCAATTATAAACGTTTCGGAAGGTACCAACAAGTAAGGTTAACAACAAGTGCGCAAAACGAAAACGAAAAAAAAAAACGGAACGAACGCGTCCCAAACATAACGAAACCTTAAATAAAAATCAACAAGTACAATTCCAAGAGAATAGGTCATATACACATTGGAAACTATGTACACATACCCATTATAAGGTTTACAATTCAAACGGAATGTTCACGTCCCACATTAGGGTTTCTAAAGGCGAGGAGCTATATAAAGGTACAAAAGAATGCCTAACTAGCTCTACTCGCTTCACAAAATCATGATTTCCAAAAAAACATACCCTGTAAGGAAAACAAAAGGAACGAGTGTGAGCTTTCGCCCAATGAGGTACTAAAAGCCATGCATTCAAGTACACGAATGTAGCCATGCTCAATTACACTTACTATCACACATGAAAAGAACACCAAACCAAGTTCAAGGGTAAAAGGATACGGGTGGCTCTCGGGAGCCAATTTCCCCTTGCAACACTTGATCACATCCCGTTGACCCTCCGTCAACGCTCAACGGACAAGTACGACCGTAGATCACCACTTTACACCCAATACCTTCCACCATACATTCCCCTACCGGGCCCGAACACCTCACAGTAATCAGGGGTAATACTCGAGTATACCACAAAGTCGAGGAGCAAACGCTCCACTCGACACACAGTAACCTCATGGCTCGTTACCTAATCGACCTGCCCTTGCCGGCTCGACTCGATAAACGACCATAGAGGCTTGAGCTCAGTTATCACAGTGAGGTCGTAGGGCTCATGCCCAAACGACATCAAGCCAAGCATGAATCAAATTCACAGATATTCAATCAAATTCACAATTATCCAGTAATCAGTTATTCAAGTAAGAGGACAAGAGCGATGTAGTACACTCTCGCCTCAATCACAGACACCATAGTTATTCAACCCAAGAATTCAAGTACTCAACCAATTAAACATAAATCATACATAGTACACTCACCACTTAAGTAAGTAAATCACAAGTTTTCGTCCAACGGGTGTCCGGAATCACCGGCTCGACCTACAAGAAACAAGAAACTACAGTTGAGACTCGAACACGAGTCGAATGCCTCTTAAGCGAACTACTAAAGCAAAATGCAAATATAGCTCAAAATTGGAAAATACTTTGATTTTAAGGGCAAAGGTGTAAACAACCCCAAAACCTCACATTTTTACTCAATCACAACTTAAACGCACGAAACCCTAATTTTCTCGACACTCGGACAGCATTTCCCCTAAAATTCAGCTTTTCCATCCTACAATCAAACATAAATTTATATCCAAACCAATCCCAATTGCCTCAAACCAATCATAAGTCACTCAATAACCTTCATTAGGGCCACAATGCCCCTCATTCACAACGAATTGCAAGATTAATAACCAACTATAGAAAAGCCCCAATTTCAAAACCCTAAAACTGAAATTTTTTGTCCAAAGATGAAATTTTTCCGCAATTAATGCAATTCACATACAAGAGCTCCAATTGGCTCAATATTAGACCATCAATCCAAGGCTAACTAACATTTATGATATAAAACAGAAAAATTCCCCAAAAATCAGAAATTTACTCAACTTCCAAATAAACCATCAAATCATTCATAAATCAAGCTATTAAGCCACCATAGGCCACTAATTTAGCATTATTAGAACCAAAAGTGAAGTTTCCAAGCAACATACCTCAACTCTCAAGAAAGTTTGTAGCTTAAGTGCTTAATCACCAAAATAGCTCCACCAATCACCTCTAACCTCCTTAGCAAGTGGATTTTATGGAGTAATTTGAGATTTAAACGGTTAGTTTGCAAGATTGAGCAAGAAATAGAACCAAAGTTGAAGCCTTTTTCTCTTCCTTTCTCTCACAAAATTCGGCCAAGAGGGGAGCAAAAGTGAAGATGGTTTGGCTCAAAATTAGCTTTTGGTAAAGGTGGTCAAAAGTTAGGCAAGTCTTGTCCAATGCAATCGCGACACGTGTCACCTTTTTAAGTTTTAAACTTATTCCTCTTACTCACTAAGGTTAATCTATCCAAGTAACCTCTAATCACCTACTAACCCCTCGTAATTAAATCCCTGTACGCAAAACTTAACCTAATTGGCCGAATTTCTCTCACTTAACGCACTAGCGGGTCCCACGTCCACTATTCACTCCAAAAATCTCGTAATTTGACTTATACTAGAAAAATATTTTTAAAACCCTATTTACTCAAAAAAATGTCCAGAAAATTTTTAGAATAAAGAAAATGTGGGAAAACGGGTGCAAATAAATAAATTAAAGCCTATAAATAAAAATTTTTACGGGTTCTCACAAAAGGGAATGACGTAGTTCTGGTGCAGAAATTTTTACTTTGATATTGAAAGGGCATGATAAAATTACCTTTTGGTTTATTTGAATGCTTACAAGTTTGCTGAAGATGTTTAGGATAATGGTTCTAAGATTTCTGGCCTAGCAACTACTAAAGATGGTTTTTTTTTAACTTTTGAAGTAGGAGTTAGTTTTTTGTTTTGATATGTTAGATTCGTTGCTATTTCTTGTTAAAAAGAAACCATCTTTTACATTATAGGTTCCATGGGCATCGTTTTGATATGGTTTCTACGAATCTTGATGATAATTTGGGTGAGTTTGGCGAAAATAGGCTAGCTATAAAAAATAGCCATTTTTGCTACATTTTTTGTAAAAAAATAACACCGAAAATGGAATCTACACAAAAAAATCGAGTGGGGCTGTGATTTTAATGAAGTTTGGTGATCAGAGAAGCTTCCTGCTACCACTGGCGCTAACCACAGTCAGAGTTTGCCATGGCTACTGATGAGTCTATTGGAGAAGAAAAAGGATAAAGAAGAGAGGAAAGAGAAGTAAAAGAAAAAAAGAAAAGGAAAAAGGGGAAAGAAAAAGAAAAAGAAAAATAGGAAATTAAGTTTTAACGAAACTACGTCGTTTTGATTCGTTTGATGTCAAAGCCATTCAATTAAGTTCATTAAATGGGTTTTTTAAATTGGAAAATAAATTTGCAATTTGACCCCTAAATTTCTAAAATAATTTTACTATAGCTCGAAGCTTTAGATTTCTTTCATTTAAGTCCTCATTTTAATTACAATTTGGTCCACTTTTCTCTTATTTAATTTTAGCCCCTCATCTTTTGAAAAATCACATTTTGTTCTAGTCTTTGTAATTTAGTCCCTATCCACTTCTTGATCTCTCAACTATAGTTATTCCTCTTCTTAGTTGCTAATTATGCTTTTCTTGAATACATGTAACTTTTCATTTTAGGTGTTTTTTAAGTTCCCTTGCATGTTTAGCATGATAATATGGATTTAATGAATTTTAATGCTTTCTTTTTAAGAGTATTTCAAAGATAGTGGTATCTTTACATGTTTGTTTATACTTTAAGTGTTAGATAGGAGATAATGTATTTATCTTAGCCCACTATTTCAAAGGAGAGGTACTCCTATAATCCCTTAAATTCTTAAAAATATGTGCTTTTATGTACTCCTATGTGTATATGCTTTTATGTGTTTCTTTTACTATTTCCTTTTATTTTCTCTGTATTTTTATTTATTTTTATGTTTATATACTTAATTTAAGTTTTATTATTTGAAGGGTACTTGAATGCCAAAGTGTAATAGATAAGTTATATTATATTTTCTTTTATTAGCAAAGGTTATAAATAGGTTTATTTTCTCTTCAAATGTAATAGATAGGATATAAAGGTCTATTTTCTTATCTTTTCTGTATTTAGATTGTAGTTATGTCCTCTAATGTAATATATAGGTTTTGTATTTTTTGTGTGGCTTATGTGTTTTGTGTTTTACTCTCTTTCTTAGAACTTTTGTATCTAGATATTATGCTTATTTGTTATATGTTCTATGTGCTCTTATGTGTTTACTTGCTTTAATTTATGCTTTGCTTATTTTATTATAAATGATGGTTGATATTCACCACGCTAAGTCCAATACTAGTTGTGGTCTTTCCCTCGTTTCCTTAGTAGTACAATTCTAGTGACGACTAGTAGAAATTAGTTAATCCAATGCTAGACCTATAGACCTTTTCACATGCTAGGTTTATATATTGTACGCCATTCATTTTTTCATGCATATTTTTAGGATCTTTTCTCATTTGCATGTTGTTTTTCCTTTATTTTATACCTCCATCCCATTTATGTTCAAACAATTTCACTTAGAATTGCATTCCATTTAGGAATTAAAGAATTAAATAGTTCAATTGCTTTGATATGAAACTTGATTCTCCAAGGACCGCTTGAGAAGAAATCGAATTGATCAAGGGAAGCGGAATGATCTATCTCGATCAAGTTATGGACATTAAAGAACCTCAACCCGTTGTTCATGTGGACAGCGAACCTTGGTATACGGGATGGGAATCTAATTCGATTAGGGACCGCTCAAGACGAATTAAGGTTGGTAGGAAGGTGCCACAATCAAACGTGATCTTTGATTGATGAGCCATAGATGAACACTCAAAAACCCATCTAAAGTATTCAAGGGTCGGGGACAAGCCAATAGAAAACTCTCTAAAAAAAAAGCCAATTTCTTTCTCTCTTTTCAATGAAACAATACAAATATTTATAACCGTACTATATCTAAACTAATGGACTCAAATTAACTTATCTAATACTAATCAACTAACTCACAACCCAATTAAAAAGCTTATTGTCAGCCAATTATTACACAAAGAAATAGCTAACAAAATGACTCAATGAACCAATTGGACTTGACAACTAATTTGGATCTAATTCAACATAAGATTTTGGACCAAGTTTTTTTCCTACCAAATTAACTAGATATCTGAAAAATAAGCTACTAAGATACTAATAAAAACTCTAACTACTTGAAGTTTGTAACATTGCCCATAAGCAACCCATATTTCGCATCATTCCCCTCCTCTTGAAAAAGATTTGTCCTCAAATCTTGGTTGGAAAGGAATTGATGCCAGCAAGTGTTGGCAGTTTTGAAACCCAATTCTTCTCATAATGGCCCTCTTGGATTGTAGAAGACTTGCATACGTCATGAATAACACAGTCCAGTGGCACATAGCTGTTGGACAGCTTGAATTTACTCATGATTAACCATGGAAAACTCATAGCTTCACTTCCACGACTCCTTGAATAAGTTGGCTTTGTAGAGGTGTATTGATCACTAGAGGACAGAACCAAAGTGTGATGACCTTATTCCCGTTGGACATGATTATGTACCTGCAAAAATGGTTTAGTGCAAAACACAATAATTGTACCTCACAATCACTCCACGTATTTACACTCACACTCGTGCATGTCACTCAAAGATGTGTAACACTCTAATAAGCTCACCAATTTCACAAAGCTTAGTTCACCTCCTTTGAAGAAAATAGAATTTTACTCAAGGTAATTCAATCAACTTGACGACCAAAACACAACAAGATTGTGTGGAATAAGCTGATCAGATTTCACATACAAGAAATAATGGAATGAAAGACTCAAAAGACTCTAACAAAGATGCAAATTAAACCTGGAAATTTGCTGGAAATCACACAAAACTAAGGCTGAACATGCGACTCAATGGATGAATTTAAAGCTGGACAGATTCGGACCAAACAACTGAAGAAGGGAAACTAGGAAAACTCTACTACTTCGCTAAGGAAATCCGAGACTGATTTGGAATTTTCTGGCCAACTTTTGACATGAAATAACAAGAATAAAATGACTCAAGGCACACTAATTTTGCTGGATTTTTGTGAGAAAGTGGCTGGAATTTTTTTCAGATTTTGTATGGCACAAGTTTCAATCCCTAAACCCAAAAATTTCAAAATTCTTTCAAGAATTCAAGAAGATAATTTCCAGAATTCAAGAAATAGCAAACTCGAAGAGTTTTCCCCCCAAATATTTCAAGATTCCTCGCTTTTAAACAAAGGCAGCTTTAGGGTTGGACAAAGTTTCAAGAACCAGGGCTAAAACTTCAAGAACTTCAAGATTGTGTTTCAAACAATCAAGAACTTTAAGAATTTTGAAGTTTCAACTCAAGTTCCAAGGATTTTTGCAACGTCAGTCCTCTTTTATTCCAAAATCCAAATTCACAAACGAAAACTAACAAGAATCCTAGAGCAAGGAATCAGATTCTTCAAGAAAGTCACGACCAGCACCATTAATTCCTCTATGAAAAGAAAATTGTATCATAAGTCTTAGTTCATTGTATTGATTATGTTGCATTCCCTTTCTTTGGACACTTATATCTATATATACAAGTTGCAATTTTCTTTTGTTCGAGTCACATTTTGCATACTCATGAATCCTTCAAGGGATCATCATTTGGTTTTCAAAATTAATCCATTGATACCAATTAGATTTTGAAGGGATATTTCGTGTGAGGACCCGAAAATTATTTTATTTTATCTTATTTCTTTGAGTACATTTTCTTTACTTTACTTTATTTCCTTAATTTCTCATATATTTTTATAAGTGAGTCAAGTTTTAAATCATTTTCTATGTATAAGTTAGTGGCATGTTAAATTCGTAGTGCATTATGGTAGTAGGACCCACTAACGCGGTATGTGCGATAAATTTTTGAAGATTAGGAGGAGTTTTGTGCAAAGGGATATTATTTTATAAGGTGTTATGGGATAATTAGAGGTTGGCTAGATATTTTAATGATTGGAAGACAATAGGATAAGGATTAACCATGGCAAACCATTTGTCACAAAAGCCTTGGACTATTGACTTTGACTAAGACCTTTCTTAACATTTTATTAACCAAAAATTGACCAAAATGCTATCATCTTCTCCCCTCTCTTGGCTGACCTTCATGAGCAAGAAAGAAAGAAAGAAAACTCCATTTCCAACACAAAAAACCTTGCTTGATCCTTGAGTTTTCACCTTAACCTTGCAAATCAATCCATAAAAGCTGAATTTGAGGTAGGAGGGGGAACTTTGGTGGAGCGTTTTTGGAAGAAGAAGCTTGTGGCTGCTTGGTCTTCTTTGGGTTTCAAGGTAACAAAGTCTAGAAACCATCTCTTGTCATTTAACTTGCTTTTGAGTGGATTTAAGGGTTAAATTAGGTGGTATTCATGGAAAATTTCATGGTTCATGTGGTGGATCAAAATTTCCATATTTGATAGAGGATTTCCAGCTTTGATGAGTTCATTTCAGTTGTGTTATAATTTATTAGCATTAGAATATGATTTTCCAGCTTTCCAATGCTTGTTTGGCTTTATAATAGAAATTTCTAGCTTGTGATTATGAATTTCAGCATAGGGTTTAATTTTTCTAGCTTGAGTAGGTGATGGTTATATGCTATGTATATGCTTGATTTAGTGAGTTGTTGGCCTAGTATTTATATGCTTGATTTGAGGCTGTTTTGTGGTGAGAATGAAGCCTTGAAAATGGTTGGAAATTAGGGGAAAATAAGGGGAAGTGCTGCTGAAATTTTTTCCCGCAGGAGACTTTGAGCAGTCTTGGGAAATCTGTCATATCTTGGTGTAGAAAAATCTAAATTGAGTTCTACTTGTTTGATTTTGAAACTAGATTCAGAGTGATTTCTACCGTGAAAATTTCAAAATTTTCCTTAATTCTTATGAATATCTATGATTTTCTAAAGTTGACTAAATTTTCATTCCTGTTCTGTCTTTCTACTGGATAAAGCAGCTGCTTGAGATTGGATTTTGACTGACTTGTGGATAGAATCTTGCAAAGGTGTCTTCTGAGAAATTGTAACCCTTTGAATCTATTTTCCAACGGTATACATTTTATAAATTTTAGACTTAAAAAGCTTGAGATATGATTTTTCAAATATCGTAACGCAAAACTGGAAAAATTCTGTTTTCCTAAAACTGTTCTTACTTTCATTTCCAACTTTAAGTTGGAGTTGTTAAACCGTTTTTGAGCTTGTTTTTATGATTGGAATGAGGAAATTCTTGTTACTCATGTCCCTTAGATCTAAATGTTCTCTTTCACTCAAAACCATATTTGCATCATTGCAACTACTAGTTACTTGGATTTTTTAGTTCACCTAAGTTTTGAATGGTTGAACTATAATACTTTTATTTTGGTTGTTCTTAAAGGTTTGTTGGTGATCAAGGGCATAACCCGAGGGGCGAACTTTTGACGTTATTTTGCTTAAACCGGTGAGTGTCAAGTGCGTGTTTCTTGATATTTTGATTTGAATGATACCGACGTGTTATGTGTTGAATATTGAACTTGATAAGGTGAGAGTGTACTTTTATCACACTCGTCCTCCCTTCTTGAATGATCTTGTACTTGCTTGAATTTGAGTGACCGTACTTGTGTTTTGTGCTTGTGCTTGGACCTGTAAGTTGCTGAGCGGTAGCATGTACCACACTCAATTCGAGTGGAGGTGCCTCTCATCCCGTCTCAGTACTTTATCTTGATTAAGTCGATTGGAGAGTTATCTCATCAACCCTAGTGCTGAACGGTAACATGTACCACACTCAATTCGAGTGGGAGGTGCCTCTCATCCCATCTCAGTACCTCTATCATGATTTAAGTCGATTGGAGAGTTTATCTCGTCGACGCTAGTGCTGAGCGGCAGCATGTACCACACTCAATCCGAGTGGGAGGTACCTCTCATCCCGTCTCAGCACTTTTTATCCCTGATTAAGTCGATTGGAGTGTTATGTCATCGACCAATCTTATTCTTGTTTGGGTATACCTCGAATATTACCCACCACTATTTTCTATTTGGTATTCGGGCCCGGTTGGGGGTGAAACGGTGGATGGGTTGATTCGTTGTGATGACCCCCACTTCCTCCCTAGGGCGTACCCCCAGGGTTTAGCGAACCGCCCTGCCCAGTTCTCGCTAGGACTCGCTCACGTCAATTCAATGAACGGGTTACAACTTCAAAAGTAAATGAAACAGCAGTTCCCAAATTTAGGATGTACATTTATACCCAGTTCTATCTCAAACATTCATACATTTTCCAATATAACAAAAGATTCAAGTTCTAGATAGTTTTCAACCCTAATCGAGGCACTAGCGCAAGTACAATCACAAAAGTCAAAACTAGGCGACACCAGCCTGTATCAGCCTCACGCCTATGCTCGTATCACCTGTAAGGAAAACAAACTAATAGGATGAGCAAAGCTCAGTGAGGTTCCAAAACATCAATGCAAACCCAACTAGCGAGTTGACCATTGTATAAAATTTAAAATATCAAAGTAGAGAGCATAAGAGTTCATAAAAATGAGCAATAACACTTCAAATAGCAAATTATTAGATATCCAACCATTTCCAGATAAAAGGATACAGTCTGCTTCGGGAGTAGGTTCTGTGGCCACTTGTTCAAAATCTGTTGACACTCCGTCAACCATGGAATTATAACAAGTCCAGTATAGTACCACTTAACTCCAATCTCCGTCCACCATTCAAACCCCTACTGGGCCCGAACTCCAAGATAAACACTGGTGGTAATACTCGAGTATACCAATTAGTCGAGGAGATAACACTCCACTCCGACAAAATAGGAGACCCATGGTTCGTTATCTAATCGACCCAGGCCCTTGCCCGGCTCGATTCAATTAACTAGCCAGTGGGGTTTGGGTTCCCAAGCAGTCAGTATAGTCGATGAGATAACATCTCCAATCGACTTAATCAAGATAAAAGTACGGAGACGGAATGAGAGGCACCTCCCACTCGGATTGAGTGTGGTACATGCTGCCAGCTCAGCACTTACAAGTCAAGCACAAGTATAAATACAAGTACAAGGTCAATCAAGTTCAAGCAAGTACAAGATCATTCAAGAAGGGGAGGACGAGTGCGAATAAGAGCACACTCGCCTAGCCCTGACCAAGTCACAATAATGCCTAGCGTGTCACATTTCCACGCATTTCAAGTATTTTAAGTCAATATACAGGTAACGATGCAAATCAAGTTATTTGTACATGCATGAATGAGATATCAAGTGTTTAATTGAGTAGGTCAAGTGCGATAAAGTACACACTCGCCTATGAATGTCAAATTAGGTGTTTAGTAAATTTCTAGCAACAATGAGCAGGGAACATGCAGTTGGAACACTCACCAATGATTTACTGCTTTCCAAAACCAAGTTCAGGTTCAACTCCCTGGTTAGAGTCAAAATCTGCGATAAAATATCGTATAGCAACTTGAAATCAATTAGGCTTTCAAAATATAAGAGTTCCGCTTAAAGAAAACCAAGTAAATAGAACTCATTTAAGTAGTACTCATTTTACTTATCAAATCTTAGAAAATTCATGCTCGTTCTTTTAGTTTCGATAAAGAAGCGTTTAAAACTTTTAAATTTGCAACTTGGTATAAGAACGAGAAAATCTTGTTTAAAGCGGTCGCTACTTTCTCTTTATAAAATATATAAGTTTTGGCAAAAATTTCAGCTTATACATCCCTACTAAGGGGAACTCAAATACCCTAAACAATCTAGGTTCAATTCCAACCAAGAATCACCACTCAAGTTCCCAATTTCACTTGCTTGAACTTCACGAAATAAAACAGACAGCATATCCTTTGTATTTTCCTAACTTTCCAGCCATTTCAAGGCTTTATTTTCCTCTCAAATCAGCCCCGAATCAACACACAAGTAACAAGATAAAACAGCTCTTAATCTAGGCCATAAAACCATCTAATTGTAGCTCATTTCTAGCATATATCATCACAATATCAAAGCTGAAAATTTCTCTATTAAAGATGAAATTGTTGAACTAAAACTGGAAATTCCTAGTTGAAAGCTAAAAAGTCACAATAAAACTATAAATCTTCACACAAGTCCATAACAAAGCTAAATACCATCATATCATAGCAGAAAAATACAAATCAATGCTGGAAAAATGAACCCTAAGTTGGAAAATTCCACCAACTTCACAAATCCATGATATCTTCCATACAACTTCCATAATCAAGTCATCTATCCAATAAAATGCAAGATAAGAGAGATAAGAGAGTTTCTTAGCTTAGTGCCTTCAAAGCTCAAGAAAAAACACAAAACCAAGGCTGCCTATGCAAAATCACTCCACCCCAAGCTTCCTTGTCACCTTGTTGCAAGTTTGTTCGGTTTATTTTTGTGATTTTCAACTCAAACAAAGCAAGAATCAAGATGGAAATTGAAGCTCTCTCCTCTTTTTTTTCTCTCTAAACTCACGGCCAAACCAAGCTAGAAACAAAGAAAAATTAGTCCAAGAGAATGATAAGAAGAAAGGAAATGGTCTTGGATTGCCAACACTTGTCACCACCAAATTTCCTCTTGTTTTTAGGTCAGAATTTCGACTGGTCTAAGGGTCCAAATTAGGGAGAATTAAATGAAATAAAATCAAGGAGATTAAGGTAAGAAAATATTGTTCAAGCGGTGGTGCTCAACGGTAACAAACGGCACACGTCGGTTCAAGCCTATTTTCCTTAACTCTCTCGTACTTTTGTTTTAACTTATGAGTCACTAACTTATTATTAGCTATGAGGACCCGAATTTTACTTACTTTTATTTTATTTTACTCCCTTATTTAATTATTTAATTATTCGTTTTCTCCAATTAATTTATTTCATCCATTTTAATTCCATTTGCAAGGAACAATGTCTCATTTTATATTTTAAAACATTTGCTAGTGAATTTAATTTTTCTAACTGCTCGTTTAGTGAGAAATAGTGAATACACATTTTTCGAAGCAAAAATTCGATTCGAGAGTGCAGTAGTCTTGGAGAATTAAGGATGATTAATACTAGACTAAGAAAAGTTAAATTGAGAGATTAGAGGTGTGTGAGTTGAATTAAGCTCGATTAGGAGCACTAATTGCCCACATTCAATTGTTGACTTTTTGCACACAAGATGGCTTTATGTCATATCACCTTTCCATCAAGTCATTTCACTCCCAAAAGCTACCAAAACCCTTTCTTTCTCTTTCTCTCCTCTCTTGGCCGGCTCTTCCTCCCCATTTCTTACCAAAAATTTCAGCTTCCTTTTCTTCCATTTGGCTCCCAAAAATACCCTCCAATCTTACTCTCTTTCTTGGTTCATCACTCAAGCTTGAAGGGAGACTTGAAGGAGGAAGGAACCTTGGTGGTTTAGAGGTTAAACACTAAGTGGTTTGGTCTTCATCGAAGTAAGGTAACACTTCCAAAGGCTCTCATCTTTTCCTTCAACTTATGGTTAGTTAGTTAGTTTTAACTAGTTAAATATTGGGTTGTTGATGGGTTCTAGAACCTTGACACTAGGTAGATGTCTTGAGGTGGCTTTTTAGGTAGTGGCCTTGAGGAATTGCTTGTTTGGTTGCTGTTTTTGGTGAATGAAATCTTGGTTTTTGGTAGTGAGAGTTGAAAAGAAAAGTTGAAGAGAGAAAGGAGCATACTGTCCGAAATTTCTGCTGGTTATTTCCTTCCATGTTAATTTCAATTTTGAGGTTATTTTGGTGTCAAAATGCTTGTTATATGTTGGTGTTTATGTGCATCAATTATCTCCTTAAAATCATTTGGATTAGTTGAGTGAAAATTGGGTTAAAGTGAAGAAGAAATCTGGAAATTGCTGACTAGAATACTAAAATAGTGTGTACGTTTTAGCCCATAACTTGTCTTCCAGGAGTCAAAATCAAGTTCCGTTTATGGCATATGAAACTAGACTCCGAGGGTTTCCAACGGTATAAAATGCACCTTCTAGTTCATTTTCTATGAGCCGTAGTGAACCGGCAAAGCTGACTGATTTTCCTCACTGTTTTCATCCGAGAAACAAGCGTAGCTACAGTTTGTAGCTCGTTTTTACTTATCTTACCAAACGAATTTTAAGATAGTTCCTTCTAGTGATTTTAGCATTTTGAATCTAGTTTACAACGCCGCAAACCACGCTAAATGTTGAATTGTGTAGCTTTAGTTATGACCAGATTTTGAAACTGTGTCAAATGCTCCAAAACTGGAAAATTTCGTGAAACTGGTTCTAAAAATCAGCTTTCCTAAATCTGTTGTATCTTGGAGTAGGAAGGTCCAAATTGAGTTTTGTTTGTTGCGTTTGAAACTAGACTTTGAGTTATTTCAATGATATAAATTTCAAGGACTTCTATTTCTATGAATTTTGCCAATTTTCCAAAGTTTACTGAAATTGCAAGCCTATTTTTCTCTGTTCTGGCTGGAATGGTGAATTTGAGCTCAAATTTGAATAATTTCAGATTTGAATCTGGGAAAAGTGTCTTCTAGAGAGTTTTATTACATGGAATCTAGTTTCCAACGGTATAAAGTTTCCCAATTTTTGGACTTACAGAACTCGAGTTATGATTTTTCCAAGTGGTGTCACACAAAGTTGGAATTTTCTGGTTTCAAGCAAAATGCTCATTTAAGAACTTTTAACTTTCCTTTGAGATTGTTAGTTCATTTTAAGTTTGATTTCATGGTTGGATACAAGGTCTCTTTGAACATTAGACCTTCATTTTGAATCTTGGTTTTCCAAAGGATTAATGTGACGACCCCACCTTCCCTTAGGGCGTACCCTAGGGTTTAGCAAGTCGCCTGCCCAACTCTCGCCAGGACTCACTCACGCTTAACTCGAGAAAAGAACTTACAACCATAGAAAAGAAATAAAACAACAATTCCAAGTTTAACATATACATTGATGCTCAAATCCAGCTACAAGGCTTATACACGCCCAAATATGTCAAAGTGTTTACAAGCCAGGTACAATCAACCCTAGTCGAGCGCTAGCGCGAGTAACAATTGCAAAATCAAAAAACTAGGCTACGCTAGCCTGTACAAGTCTCACGCCTCGCTCGTACCCCCTGTAAAGAAAACAAAACTAATAGAGTGAGTTAAAGTTCAATGAGGTTTCAAATAGCAGTTGACCATTAATTAAAAGTGAAAATATCAAAATAGTAAAGTAGCGAGTATAACAAGTCAAGAAAATGAGCAATAATACTTCGTATGGCCAAACATTAAGTATTCAACATTTCAAGTAAAATGATACAGTTGCTTTTGTAAACTAGCTCCACCATAGCTTGATCAAGTAGTAGTTGACACTCCGTCAACTTTCAAGTAAGGTACTAATCCAGTAGTGCACCACTTAACTCCAATCTCCGTCCACCAACCAAACCCCTTACCGGACCCGAACTCCAAGATAAACACTGGTGGTAACACTCGAGTATACTGATTAGTCGAGAAAACACTCCACTCGACAAACTAGAGACCCAGGGTTCGTTATCTAATCGACCAGGCCCTTTGCCGGCTCGACTCGATTAACTAGCCTCAGGGTTTCTGGAATTCCAGACAAGATATGAATCATATACATGTCTATCAAGTCAATGGCAACCAATGAACAAGAATATATCACATTAGGGCAAGTGCGATAAAGTACACCCTTGCCCGACCAAACTAAGCAAATATCATCCGACCACGTTGGTTAAGCATTCAAAACTAGTATCAAGTTTAATCATGTATTTGGAAGCACTCACCCAAAGACTTAGTGCTTCTTAGAATCACGTTCAAGTACAACTCCTTGTTTGGACTTCAAATTTGCGATAAAACATCATTTAAGTGTTTGAAATCAACTAAGGTTCGAAACTTAAGAGTTTCGGTTAAAGAAATCAAGTAAATGAAACGCATTTAAGTAGTATTCATTTTGCTTATCACACCCGAGAAAACTCATGCTCGCTCTTTTAGTTTTGGTAGGAAGCGGTTAAAATATTTAAGTTCGTAAAGTGGGCTAAAAGACGAGGAAAACATACTCCGAGTGGTCGCTACTTTCACTTTTCAAAGGTACGAGTTTCGGCAAAATTTCAGCTTATATACCTCTACGAAAGAAAACTCGAATGCCATAGACAATCCAAGTTCAATTTGACCTCAAATCTTCGCTCGAGTCGCGAGTATACACGCCTAACCCTCGAGTGAACATTTGGACAGCACGTCCTTTGTATTTAGCTATTTTCCAGCCATATATGGCTTCATTTTTTTCCTCAACTCAGCCCAAATCCAACATATAAGTAAGCTTAACATAGTACTTCAACTAGGCTCAATATCATCCAAATACAAGTCAATTCTAACAATGAAATCACCAAGACCAAAGCTGGAAACTAGTTTTAAAGACAAATAGCTAAGTAACAGGTTTGACATCTTCTAGCGTTTCGGTCACAACTGAAGCTATGCTTATCGGATTGGGGTAAAGTTTATGGCTTTTCGAAGCTAAGACAGAGACCTACATTTCCTATAAAGATATCGACACCCAGTTCTTGCATTTTCAAGGTCAAAAAGTGAAATCTCAGAGAAAACAGAAAACTGTCGGTTAAACTGGGCATTTGGGCAGTCAGGGGTATTTTAGTCATTTCACAAGCTACAGTGCTCAGTTGAGCTGAAATTTTACAGGTAGATAGTTAACGCAATTCCCTACAACTTTCATGTTTTGAGCAACAACTGATTTTGTGACGACCCCACCTCCCCATAGGGCGTACCCTAGGGTTTAGCGGACCGCCTGCCTAGCTCTTGCCAGGACTCACTCACTCACTACAACTAAATTAGGGTACAACCTCAAGAATAAAGGAAATAACAATTACCAAGTTTGGAAAGTACAATTACATTCATTTCTATCTCAAACATCCATACAACCCCAAATACATCAAAAGATTGGAGTTCTAAATACATTCAACCCTAATCGAACGACTCGTGCGAGTACAATTACAAAATTAAAAAAAAAACTAGACTACTCTAGCCTGTACATGTCTCACGCCTCGCTTGTATCCCCTGTAAGGAAAACAAATGGCGTGGAATGAGCTAAAAGCCCAGTGAGATTCCAAATAGCAAGTTGACCATTATTTAAAAGTGAAAGTATCAGAATAGGAAAATAGCGAGTATAACAAGTCAAGAAAATGAGCAATAACACTTCAAGTAGCAAATTTCAAAATGAGCAAGTGTAAAATTTTACAAAAGAAATAATAACCCAATAACCAATAATCATTTCAAAGTATGAGGATACGGATGGCTCTCAGGAGCCAAGTTCCCATTGCTTCACCAGAGCTTGATCAAGTAGTAATTGACACTCCGTCAACTCTTAAGTAAAAGAACCAGTCCAGTAGAGCACCACTTAGCTACAATCTCCGTCCACCATCCAAACCCCCTATTGGGCCCAAAATCCTCAATAAACACTGGTGGTAATACTCGAGTATACCGATTAGTCGAGGAGATAACACTCCACTCGACAACACTAGATACCCACGGTTCGTTATCTAATCGACCAAACCCTTGTCGGCTCGACTCGATTAACTAACCCGTGGGGTTTGGGTTCCCAAGAATTTCGATGAGATAACATCTCCAATCGACTGATTCAAGATAAAAGTACGGAGACGGGAATGAGAGGCACCTCCCACTCGATTGAGTGTGGTACATGCTGCCGCTCCAGCACTTACAAATCAAGCACAAGTATATCAAGTCAATTGCACCAATAAACATGTACATATCATATTAGGGCAAGTGCGATAAAGTACACCCTTGCCCTACCATACCAATCAAATATCATTCGATCACATTAGTCAAGTATTGAAAACAAGTGTCAAGTTCAATCAGGTATTTGGAAGCACTCACCAAAGATGTAGTGCCTTTACGGGCACGTTTAGGTATTACTCCTTGTTGGGAGTCCAAATCTGCGATAAAACATCGTTTAAGAGTTTTGAAAATCAACTAAGTTTCGACACTTAAACGTTTGTTTAACGAAAATCAAGTAATTGAAACTCATTTGGGAATATTCGTATTGCTTATCATGTCCTAGAAAACTCATGCTCGTTCTTAAAACTTTGAAACTTTGAAGCGATTAAACTTTGAAATCACCATTTGAGTCGAAGAGACGAGGAAAACGTATTTCTATTAGTCGTTACTATCATTTTTCCAAGGGTACAAGTTTCGGCCGAATTCTAGCTTGCATACCTCCATGAAAGAGTTCTTGAATAACCTAGACAATTCAAGCTCAATTCAACCCCAACTCTTCGCTCAAACTACAAGTGCACACATCTAGTCCTCGAATGAAAATTTGGGCAGCACGCCCTTTGTATTTACCTATTTTCCAGCCATTTATGACTTCATTATTTTTCTCATATCAGCCCCAAAGTCACACACAAGCAATGTTACCACCATAGCCCTTCAATTAGGCTCCAAAATCATCCAATTACAACACAAGTCTAATAATACAACCAGAAATCAGTTTTGAAGACAAAAGGCTAAACAGCAGATTTGACATCTTATAGAATTTTGGTCACAACTGGAGCTACGTTTATCGATTGGGGTACTTTATACCATTTCGAAGCTAAGACAAAGGGTTACAACTTTCATGAAGACAAGTCAACCCATTTAACATTTGATCTAGGTCGAATTTGCAGATTACAGAACCAAAATTTCAATGTCAGTCTGGTTGTCAGCACTGGATTGGAATGACAATAATTCAAACTACAAAATTCCGATTGAGGTTTTTTCAGATGCGTTGGAAAGCTGAAACATAGGGATAAAATTTTCATGTTTTGACCAAAGGCTGATTTGATACGGATCAAAGTGAAAAACGAAGCAAAAAATGTGAAATCTCAAAACTGTCCGCAAAATAGTGCATTTGGCAGTCAAGGGTATTTTGTCATATCACATGTTACAGTGCTCCGATTGAGCTGAAATTTTACAGGAGGTTATATAACACCATTTCCTACAACTTTCATGTTTTGACCTAAGCCTGATTCAGCTTCTAGCATGGAGGAAGTAAACAGGTCAGAAGCTAAACAGGTTAGTTGCAATTTCTGGAATTTGAACTTTTCCTCTAGAATTTCATATCTAATAAGCATTCTACCATCAAAACCAACAATTACTAGCTCCATAACATCCATTACTAGGTAGATAACCAATCAAGGCTGAAAATGTAAACCCTAGCTAAACATCCACCATATCAATCAAAACTACTTAAATAACCATCATTAGCCAAGAATAGGAGTTTCTATACAAACTTAAACAAGAATAAGAAAGAGAAATGGGAAAGACAGCCATAATACCTCAAAACCCCCAAAATAAGTTGTGATACAAGAACTTTCTTCCTCCCAAAAGTTCCACCAAGCTCACCTCCAAGCTTTCCCAAAGATTGATCGGAGTAGAATCACGTTTCACGTTAATTTTCTCAAGAATCAAGCAAGGTTGTTATGGTGGAAATGGAGTTTTCTCTCCTCTCTTTTCCCTCTCCAAACTCACGGCATGAATGAAGAAAAAGTGCAGGAATTTTGGTCCAAAACAAAGTTAAGAAGACAGAAAATTTGTTAGTCAAACTTGGTTGGCCAACACTTGTCAAGCCACCATTGGTCCTCTTGTTTTTTTTTTCTTTCTTCCTTTTCTTTTGGTAAAAAATGGTGGCTGTTTTATAGGATATTTTAGGTATTAGCTGTAGCAAGGTATTAAGGTAATAAAGTAGTGTTCAAGTGGTATATTCAATCGGTAGCGAACGGTACACATTGGTTCAACTGTTTTTCCTTAACTCGCGCTTACTAGTATTTTTACTTATAGTTCACTAACTTATTATTATCACTTCTAATCATACACTTTTTCTTATCTAAAACTCACTCTTAACCACCAAATTTAGTACATACTTCTTACCAATTGATCACACTACCGAAAGACGTAAAAACCTTAATTTACCCGAACTATAAAACTAAGGGTAAAACTCTTAAATCTCTTATTCATTACAACTATTGAGGGAGTAAATGAGTAGAAAGATGTTATAAAGTAATTTAATCAAAATAAGAGGAAATTTTAAGAAAATATAAGCGAATTTCCAGTCGTCACAGATTTGGCCTTTATCATGGACGAACATGCAGTGCTAAAACAGGACAGATTCACTATCAATGCTGGAAATTCACTTCTACTCTACAAATTCATGTCCTAGCTCAATACTATCAAGTACTATCTCATCAAAACCATCAATTACTAGCTAAATACTATCATTTCCTAGGTATACAACCATAATCAAGGCTGAAAATGTAAACCCTAGCTAAACATTCCACAATATCATCCAAAACTAAATACTTAACCATGGTAAACCAAGAACATAAGCTTCTATCCAATTTTAACAAGATTAAGTAAGAGAAAGAGAAAGGCAATCATTATACCTTCCAAAATCTGCTTGTAAGTGAAAACCAAACCCCTTTCTTCCAAAAATTTCACCACACAAAGCTTTCCAAACACCAAAAGAGAAGTTTAATCGGTTTAGTTTGGTTACTTTCACTCAAACAAGGTGGAAGTTGAAATTTTCCCTCATGTATTTTTCTCTCCTCAAGCTCGGCCAACCAAGAAGAAAATGAAGAAGAAATAAAGCCAAGAGAAAGATAAGAAGATAGGAAATTGGTTTGGTCAAAGTTGGTTGGATGGCCGCCAAGTGTCGCCGCAAGATTAAGTCTCAAATTTTTTCTTTTCCTCTCTTTTATTTAGTCAATAATTTCGGCTGTTTGGAGGAGATATTTAGGGATGATTAACTCAATGAAAAACAAGGAGATTAAGGTAATAAAGTAGGGTTCAAGTGGTGCCCTCAATCGGTAGCAAACGGTGCATGTCGGTTCGAGCCGTTTTTCCTTAACTCGCACGTACTAGGGTTTTCACTTATGATTTACTAACTTATTATTAGTACTTCTAATTATACACTTTCCTATTATCTAAAACTCACTCTTAACCACCAAATTTAGTACACACACCTCACCAACTAATCACACTATCGAAATACGCAAAAACCCTAATTTACGCTAACTATAAAACTAAAGATGAAACTCTTTATTCTATGACTTATTACAACTATTTGAGGAAGTAAATGAATAGTAATCTATTATAAAGTAATTTATTCAAAATAAAAGGAAATTTTTAAGAAAATATGAAGAATTTTGCGAGTCCTCACAATTAAATCTCTCTTGATGCGTTTCTTGGTTGCCTAACTTTCTTTGTTAATTGCACCTTATTTCATACTTGAGAAATGGATTTCAATCCCTAGTCTTATGCCCTTGATTTTCATGAGATTGAACTCTAAAAATGGAGCGTTTTAACTAGAGTAACTCTTGGAGGATTTCACTAGTTTTAAACTCGAAACTTGGGACCTTTAGCTTTGACATTTACTATGGAAATGAGTGGAGTTTTGATGAATTTTAACTCCATTAGTTTAGAAAATGTGAACGCTCCTTATATTTTAAAGCTTGGGCATAAGACTAGAAGTTTTGAGAGATGAAAACTATCTACCCTTTTCTCGATTTTCGTGCCGAAAGTTAAATATGGTACTTTCTTTTGGAACTAAGGGTTCTTGCCAAGACTTGACTTGAAAATGACTTTTGAGTTTTCTTTGAGTATTATTTCAATGATTTAGCGAGAAAAGCTCCTTTAACTTGACTCAAACTTGTGACCTTGAGAGTGGTAGCAAGAAGTGTTTTTCTTATTAGCCTTGGTCAAGTACCTAGGTAATCGTGATTGTGCATGTCTTAGGTGGTCACATAGACGCCGAGGAGCTTGTCTGACCTCTTGCTTTGTTCTTGTTTTGCCTTGACTCTTGGTGAGTGTCAAGTGCATGTTCAATATTCCTATGATTGAAATGATATTTGTACAAATGCTATATGATACGTGAACTTGTCGAGGCGAGAGTGTACTTTACCGCTCTCGTCCTCTCTCTCTCTCTCTCTCTCTTGATTGAATGATACTGTTAAATGAATGTATATGACTTGCACTTGTACTCGAACATGTTTTTACTCATGAGCACTGAGCGACAGCATGTACCACACCCTATTCGGGTGGGAGGTACCTCTCATATCGACTTAGAGCCATGAACAATTCTAAGTCGATTGGAGCATTGTCTCATCGACCAATTATACTTGTGGGGACGCCCTAACCCATTGGCTAACTTTGTAACTCGAGCCGGCAAGGGCTTGGTCGAGAAACTTGGTGAACCTTGGAAAATTTTATAGTTTAGTCTTTTGAGATCTCGCTTGGCATACTCGAATAGTATTGCCACCTCATGCGTGTTTGGTTCCGGATCCGAGTGGGTGTTATGTTGGATGGAGGAAGTAAGTGGAGCACTACGGTCGTGTTACTATTTGAGTTGACGAAAGGTCAACCCCAGATGGCTCAAATTGATCGGGATGTGGAAATAGCTCCTGTATCCTTCTCGTGTGTTTATTTCCTGCTTGTGCACTTAAATGAAAGTTCATGTTAATGTTGCTTTCAAACATGCTATTTGATTAATTGGTTCTACTTGCTTGCTTGTTTTCTTGGTCTCACTGAGCGTTAGCTCATCCCTTTAAGTTTGTTTTCCTTAACAGGACTTGGATGTGAAAATTGGTGATTCTAGACTAGCGGTTTTTTATGGAAGTTAGTATATCTTTTGTATGTTATGAGATATTTGAAGTGTAAATTTTGTTATACTTGGGGATTCTGAATTGTAATAGTAAATGGGGCTGTCACATTTCGTCCCTTCCGATAACCTGCTAAGTATAGATTTGCATTCATATAGAAGTATCCAAATGCAATAAGTTCAAGAGTTATTTTAGAAAAATTAGACTTAACTTCAGTTAGGTCAAAAAGGTGCCTTAGGTTGGAGTAAATCAAAATTTTGCCTTCCATTTCTTTAGCTGTTGCTCTCGAACTCATTTTCTCTCATTTTTAAAAATATGAAGTCGTCTAAAACTAGGATTTTTCTTTTTTTTACTAAACCTTTTTCTCAAAAATCCTTTTTAAACTATTTTTTTGGGCTCAAACAGTCACATTTTTTAAGTCCCACTTTAGCCCCATTTTCCTTTATTTTCTAAAATCAAGAGTCTTTTTAATTCCACCCTTTTTTATTTTGAAAAATGGGGCACGACAACAAATCTATTGCAATACATTGTCTCACTTAATTTTGTACATTAATGAGTAATGATTAACAATTATATTACATACTAAAGCTAAAATAATCCGCCAAAAAAGTGCCAAGCAATGTTTAACACTGGGACTACCTTAGGCCAAATCAATACTAGTAATTAGCAAAAAGACACCAATAATATCTTAAACACACACCATCGTTTAGTAATTACGTCCAAACTTTTGTGAATTTTGTTTATAACATAAAATGAGTATTGAAAAATGCGCCAAATAAGTTTGAGGCTTTAAAATGCATATATACATTTTCTTTTGAAATTTTTAATATGTTTTATGAAATTTTATAGGTTGAAATTCACTCTCACCGATGCCCCGCAGGGTGGCAAAGCGGAATGGGGGCTGGGACAGGGGTATGGGTAGTTGGGCATTTTTTGGGAAGAGGGAGAGGGGCAGAAAGTTTAGAGAAATAGGGCAATGGGGAGAGGTGAGGGAGAGATCCCCGCTCCATCCTTGCAGCACCGCCTATTGACATCCTCTGTCGAGAGAGGGATTTTAAGTCCCTATAGGTGACTAACATACTTATTGCAATTTCTTATCTTTTAAAGTCATATTAGAGAACCCATAAACCACATTTATACTAGTTGAATCTAAGCATACGCTACGCGTGCCCATGCTCTTAGAGGTGTAAAATTGCGGGACATATAATTGTTGGGATAACACTGCTAAGTTTCAAGGTTGAAGCAAATGATGCATTCGTAGTAGTCAATATATTACAAAATGTTTGACACTTGTATGAATAACATGCATATTTAGTGCTATATTAATGTCTAACCCATATATAATAAGGGTTGACATTCTAATGAAAATAATGGAGGCCTCATCTAAAACCTCTCTATGGAAGTTGGTGGAACTTATAGGAAAAAGGATCCTCAAACAAAAGGTCAAAAACTACTAAAATTCTATGTTGACAGCAGTTTAAAAATCCCAAGTTCAAATGCTGCTTGGAAATGGAAAACAAAAAACAGCAGTAACTAGCATCTTTTTCAATAAACAAGTGAAACCTTATGAGAAACAGTTGAAAAGACAATGAAGGGAAAATTGAAGACAAGAAGAATGGTCCTCAATAGTCCTCAATTTAGAATAGTGAAAAACAACTAAATTATATGTGCATGCACCACTAGAATTCCTAACTTCTACCTGAAATAATCACTGAATATTTGATACTAACGTCATAGTAGAATATAAGGTTTCAAGTAATTGTGTGATAGTTCTGTTCAGTTCAACCTACGATTCACCTCACCGTTGGAAAAAAGATAATGGTGTAGTAACATGTAAGCTCAAAACTATATACCATCTTGACACAACAACCCGATTATCACAAATAAATTTTACCATAGCTATGAATACAGATCCAGCTATTGACACATTTTCCTTGGAAAAATATGGTGTTACCTCAACACTAAAAGTGACCAGGAAATTTTAATTGGATACAAACATATTCCTGTGTGCATCAGCCCCTACAACATAACAAATTTCCTAAAAAATATATAACCATCCAGGCAAAGAAGAGACTGTGCATACAACAATTTTTTGAACTAATAAGGCAATCATAGGGTTCATATGCCAACTAATCCATAAGATTCTTTTGAACTGCTATAGTACTTGTCAAGTTCCATTCGTTTCTGTGACAGCCCCACCTCCCCCTAGGGCGTACCCAAGGGTTTGGCGGACCGCCTGCCCAGCTCTCATCAGGACTACTGAGTCAAATCACACATAAACCCTGCATAACGCACGATGAACCATAAGAAAACAAGCAATCGGAGACTACTAATCCAAAAACACGATTACCAAACCATACGGAGCCGTAAAACTTCAATCAAACGCTCCAACAAAAAATGAAATGGACCACGGCCACGTCAGAATCTAGCCAAAAGTTGGCCGGATTGCCGGCCGGATTCCTGGCCGGATTCGAGGCAGTGACTAAACTATTTTGTTTTTAACGTCCCCTGCCAATCCGGCCAGCTATCCAGCCAAGATATGGCCAGATATACGGCCGGATTGTCTGCAGTGGTTTCCCGTCAAATTGCTTTTCTTCCTTGTTCAAGTTCCGCACTCGCCCAGCTTGACCAACAAACACAAGAAAAGTTCACCTAACCCTAGAAATGTACAATCTCAAACGAACACTATTGAAACACATGATTAAACACTTAGATATATATACATTGGAAGGTTCCAAAAGTTCAACTAGCAATACAAGTTAGAATATCCACAAATGATCAAAGTACAATTAGGGTTTGTCAGTACAGAAGAGCTTAATCAAAAGAATATCTATCTCTAGCTCTACTCTTTTCTTCAAAATCATGGTTCCCAAAATTTTCAACCCTGAAAGGAAAACAAAGATAACGGGAAGGGGTGAGCTTACGCTCAATGAGGTACCACAAGTACAAGCAGTCAAGAATCATGGAGCTTTACTTTTAATCAGTCAAATATACACACCAAATAAGGAAATGACTAAACATCTTAAATAGAAAGGATACAGGTGGCTCTCAAAAGCCAAATCCCCGTTGCAGTATTTGATCCAACCTCATTGACTCTCCGTCAACGTTTAAAGAATAAACATGACTGTAGACCCCACTGTACACCAAATTCCGTCCACCAACCATACCCCTTGCCGGGCCCGAACACCTCAACAGGAACAGAGGTGGTAATACTCGAGTATACCAGAAATCAGAGTCTCCAATACTCAAAGATTTCAAAGAAACAGGCCCCCATGGCTTGTTAATTTTCCTCGACCAAGCCCTTGCTAGTCGAATCAATTAACTACCAATGGGGTTGAGCTCAGATTTAACAGGAAGGTCGTTGGATACAAGCCTCCAAACGACATCATATCATGCAGAAGTAACAGATTCAGATATATATACAGGAACCAGTCAAATAGGCGAGAGAGCGAGTGTGATAAAGTACACCCTCGTCTCATTCAGAATAAACAGAGGTCACAATTATTCATGTCACGAATTGCAGGTACAAGTAAATCAGGTAAGCAACAAATCATGCGAGTGGTACACTCACCAGTCAAGCAAAAGGACTTCAAAAGTTTCCTTCCCAAGTATGCCTTTGATCACCGACTCGTCTAAGAATAACCAAGGTAAAACAATTATGGTTTCCACATCCACAACCTAGTGAATGAGTTCACAAGTAAGACTCGATTACGAGTCATGTACCTATCCAAATGAACTACTAATGCAAAGCAAAAATGTGGTTCGGAGTGAAAAGGTAACAATTGGTCCTAAAGACACGGACAATCCCAAAGCCCTTCATTTCCACCCCAAATCTACTCAAACTCGAAGGAATCAAGTAGCTCTAAAATTGGACAGCATTTCCCCTAGATTTCTTTACTTTTCCCTCCTACAATCAATCACCAAATCACATCTCAATTCTGCCACCATTGCACATACAAATCATAAGCTATTAGACACACTTAATTAGGGCCACAATACCCTTCAAATACCACCAATTGGTAGCTCCAAAACTAACCCTAATCATGCTCAAATTAGAAACCCTAAAGCTGAAATTTAGGCACATAAGCTGGCAATTCCTCTAAACAAGTTAAACTACCACATAAAGCCTCAATATTACACATGGCAAAGTAATCAAACCATGGCCAATCATATAGCTTCATATGAGGGCAGAACATTCACCATAAAAACTGAAATTTTCCATAACACCACTTCAAGCCATCATATTTCTCATAAAACTACCTATTTTGCAACCCTAAACCACAAGTATGCTAGTATTAGAAGTAAAGAGGGATTTCTAGAAAAGTTACCTTGTAACCTCAAGAAAAATGGTAGCTTAGTACTTCTTCCTCCAAAATAACTCCACCAAAACCTTTAATCCTCTTTAGTAAGCAACTTTTATGGAGTAGTTTGCAATTTGGTTGGTTGAAACTCAAGATTGAGCTTGGAAATTGAAGTGCAAGATGAAGTTTCTCTCCCTCAAGGTTTCGGCCAAGCAAGACAAGAAAATGAAGAGATTTTGGTCAAAATTTGATTTTTAGTAAAGGTGAAGAAAGGTTGGTCAAAGTCCAACTTGCAATGGTTTCGTGACAATTGGCGTTCTAGGGTTTTAATCTCATCTTCTTGTCTTCCAATGGTTAAACTATCTAGCTATACTCAATTATCCCTTAACACCTCATAAAATAATATCCCTTTAAAACTTCACCTAGTCGTCAAAATTTTATCGCACTTACCACACTAGCGGTCCCACGTCTATAATACACTTCAAACTTAACATGTACTAACTTATACTAGGAAAATGATTTAAAAACTATACTCACTTATAAAAATGTCTAGAAAATTAATATAATAGAGTAAAGTAAAGAAAATGCATGCGAAGAATTAAAATAAAATAATATAAAATAAGGGAATTTTTACGGGTCCTCACAGTTTCATTGATATAAGTAAAATTACATTAAATTGAAAACTACACTTGGAATGTCAAGCATATAGCCAAAAGGAAAGATTATCAGAGTTAACTAAAGACTGAAGAATCTATTAACAGAATTCAGCCTATGATGTTTTACTAAGATCAAATATCAATCACACCGAATATGCATTTGTCTAATGAGCACTTTGGAATGGCGGATTGAATTCTCCATTTAATCTTAAATAGGGGTGTTTAAAGATGATGGTCAAGCGAGGTCTCAAAAGTCATAATTGATCTTGTTTTGGCTCTCATCCAGCAGTTCATACCTGCTCATCTTCTCACCCAGAGCAAAAATCATTCTTGCTACATTTCTCATAATTGTGTGATGAATTCCTAAAATATCATTAACCTAAGGATAAATGTATCTTTAAAACACAAAACAACCAAAACAATGTCAGAATAAAATTGCCTGACACAAATAGATATTAATTGGTAAAGAAAACTAATATGACAGGCCAATTTATAGTTACCTTCCTATGAAGTGCATAAACAGCAAAAAGAATGATTTAGTAGACAATTTCACATTCATGAGGTTGTTAAATACAAAGCTTTGAATTTAAATGAAGCATATGCATGAGTCCAGGTTCAGATGAAAATACAATCCAATGGAATTGTCAAATCTTAATGTTTCAAGTTTTATCATGTTTGAATTACTTGTTAATTACATAAACTTTCAACCATGTAATGATTTATCCTTTGATGGCAAAGGAGCAGATTAGGCTAACATGATGGCTTCCTTTGTGACAAAGATGCTTCAACTTTGTGCTATATGCTTTTGCAGTTGAGGCTATTTACTTAATTTGGTTATTGCAAATTAAGGGAACCATCCAGTAGTCTCTCAAGAAACAAGTTTAAGAAGAGACTACTTAATTTATGAGGATAGTCAGTTGAAATTTACCTCACTCTTATCCTCTAAATGTAAATGTATCTAAAACATAATGTAATATCAAACTAAATATAAGGGAAAACCACTATAAAGAATATGAAGGTATCATATAGGGAATTCAATGCTCACAAGAATTCTTTCAAGATCGTAAACTAATATGCACGAACAACCTTTCCCCCTAACATTTTTTATATATAAAAGTAGTAGGAAAGAACAAAACTTGTTATTCTGCTACAGAAAAGTACAACTTAATAGTTCAATAGATCAATTGTTATAATGTGTTTACTTTCCTTGTGGCCAAGTAACCTTTACTACTTCATCGTAATTTTTATTGGAGCACTTGGAAACTACGTGTATTTTTGCCCCATTCTCTTCCTACTATGTGCACCCAGGAAAAACAATTCCCAGGATGGAAACTCAGCTCAAGTACATGAACAATTTTCACCTAAGCAATCAATCGCGCTAGGCAGTATGGAATTAGCAATGATTCAAAGAATAAAAAATGCAAACCCACAATACCTTGCTTGGCCTTAACTGTGTTATATCCTTTGATCCCTTGTTTGTCTTTGCATATTACTACTTCTCATTCTTCTCATCTATGTCAAAGTTTGTTTACATAAACTTAAATTTCCACCCTACAGCTCTTAACCCAACAAAAAGAAAATGAAACATACACCATTTAAAAGTGCAAATCAATCAAGTGAATAAATTGATAACTCTGCTCCTTATCTTCAAATAAAAAGAACCAGCAAGAAAATGACTAAATTTGGGCCTAGAGCACAAATAATACTATTTCAATGTGCAAAGTTACAACCGTAAAAAACCAATTAAATGTTAGTTGTATACAAACACCAAAATTTGCACTAAGCAAATCCTAATTGTGCAGTTCAATCAAAGAAAGGTTCATGCGTACCATATATGCACAAATTTGTAGACATAGAATGATAGAAAGAGGGAAGATTCTATACGATTTGCCTAAGGTGGCAAACGCTAGAGGTTTGAGTGATGCTGACATAATTAACTAGAGTTTCAAGTTTTGACATGCCTCTTTACCTTTTTTGTTGGGTCTCTATAGTGGTTGATAAATCTATTTTAGGGAGAGGAAGCGTTAAAAAAAGAATTTTGGAGAAAAAGAGGATGATTGAGGGAAAGCCATAAACTCACCAAGCTATAGCTTAAAGAACTTAAAAGGTGCTTCTTCCATAGTTTGCAATTTTCTACAAAATTGGACTTAGATCAGTTAAAGGAACTTATGAAGTCAATACGTAAATGAAATCCCACTAAATTGGAAATCCTTAACAAACCCCTAATGTTTACCAGAAAATTCTATGCATAAATCTTTGCCCAAGGATAAGGAATACCTCTGTATAAAAAAGTAATATTTGGTCCCCTTCAGAGATACATGTCCTGAACATATGCATCCTCTGATAATTTTGTAGCCTTCACAATATTTGATTCTTAGATAACATAAACCATTTGAATAGATCCACCACCAAGAACACAGAAAAAGTGCAAAAGAAAGAAACAATCATTTTATTTCCAAAAATAAAAAAAATTTGAAGTATGTGTTATAACAAGATAATGGATTACTCATGTATACGAGTATGATCTATACTCTACTACATGACTACTTCCTTCCCTATACCATAATCTCAACAACTGCACAAATGCAATCAGAAGCTTGAAGCTCACACTGAAAATTAGTGTTGTATCCTCAAGTTGTTTCTTTTTTTTTAGGCCCAAAAATTACATCTAAAAATTTCTTATCCATAATCATGGCTATATTAAATTCCAATTCAACATATCATTTGTCAGCTGCTAATTAGAAAATTTATCACTATATATCCATTCTAGGAAAATGGGAAGTCACCTAAAGTTTCCAGCAAAGTAAAACTTTCAAGATTATTTTGCGGAAACCAAAGATATGTTGCACAAATTCTATGACAGATACCAAAAATAAAGCTTTGGATTTGTAATGACAACTCAGATTAATTCCGATATTCAAAATGTATATCTAGAAAAGCTACTCAATTGGAGCATCCAATTATGATTATGAGTAAAAACATGAGCTCACACCAATTTCAGAGCTTTCAGTGCAACAGTTGCTATATCACTGAATTTAATGATCAATGATTGCCCATTAGAAAGATTCGTTAGAATCATCGAAGCGAGTCTAACAAATGCAATAAAATCAAAGTGAAATTAGAGTAGATAAGTTTATTTCATATTTTCTTCTACTCTTTAATTGCAGTAGATAATAGATGGTATTACCTTTGAATATTCTCAGAAAATCAAATGGCATGGTGGTGGTGAGATGACAGCGGCTACAGGTGGAGGAGGTGACAGGTACTCTGGTAAGCGGTTATGGTAACATGAAATTGGCGAGAGATTGGGTATCAAATTTTTCTGAAAAATTTTTCGCTTGCATCGTAAACACATTTTTCAATTCATTATTTTATATTTCTAATCATTTTTTTATCTCATATACATCACATCACAAAAAGTGCTACAGTAATTATTTTAATATAATTATTTAGAATAATACTCTATCCAAACAAAGCCATAGAAATATTTGAAAAATCTGAAAAATCATTTCAAAAAGAAAATCTGAGAAAGGCAGTAGTATTCCGAGATGGTAATTATTTGACGAGAACCGATTGCTAAGGAGAAGGAAGAAGCAGTGCAGTGGTTGTGGGGACTTCAAGAAAGGTAAGTGTTTTGGCAAATATTGGAGAAAATTCAGAAGAGTACGGGGTTCTCAGCTAAGAAAGGAAGGGGAAGATTTGACGTTTCAGTACATTGCTTGCTGACACAATAAAAGCTATGAAATGATCGAAAATGCAGTCGATCCATGTTGAAATCGAAAACCCACTAAAATTGATTCAAATTTCAACAATTGCCACAACAATCTCAATCAATCAAGAAATGTATAAGACCCTGCTTAGGATTGCGATGTTTTGGGTAAAAATTAATTTTGAGTGCTAAAAGTAATTTTGAGATATTTTATGAATATTATTCCATAAAATTAGGAGCATAATTTTTGGTGTTAAAAGCACTTTTAGCAAAAATAAAATTTCGTGCTTTTCAAATAGCTTTTATGTTTTAAAAAATAAAATATTAAATTTAGTTATTTGTCCTATATTATGAACTAAATAAAAGGATAAGTATATTTAAAAAATTTAAAATTACACATTATCCAATACAATAAATATTTATTCAACTATGTGTCCAAGCAAAATACTTAAAAGTATTTGAACATTTAATAAGTGCTTTTATTAAAAACTCTATTAGGTGAAGTACTTTCCAATAATTTACCGCAACTCCAAACGAGGCTTAATTGGATGCAATCAATTTGGGAATCTCAATTACAAACCCCCACTTTTTGTATAGGTAGGATAAAATAGGATATATACAGAATCTCAAAATATTCAAATTTAAACCATTAATTAATATTAGGAATATTATCATTACTACAATTCATTTGTGTTAATACTGTGAATGTCTATCATGTTGGATTCTTATTCCAATATTGAACTTATATATGAATAATTATGTATTCCAAACTGTCAAAATAAGGTTAAATTCAATTAAAATGATCAATTATATTTTGGATTTTAATGTATCTAATAGGATGTGGGCCTTTAATATGTAGAGGCTTAGGGTATTTTCTATTTCTATGATGCATTGAAATAGAAATCCAAAGGTAATAGGAAAGTCATCTACAAAATAGTGTTATATTCCTCAGGTACACGTATTCTTATTGTCGTATTTTTAGTACCACAAAATAGTTTTTCCTTGATATCCCATCGTCAGAAAAATACTAGAGAGAAAATAAAGGGTTCTCTTAAGGGATTAGCGAATACGTGTTGACTTGAAAAACCACCCCATTATCTCCAAGAAGTTAAGTATCAGTTAATCAACATGAATCCATGTACGCTTCTGCAATTTTGCCGTTAATTTATTTCTTAATAATCACCATAAAGATTTTGAATCTAATAGGTGATGATTTTCACCAAAAGTTAAATATAAACAACCACTAAAAAGTGGTATCAGAGCAGGTTATAGTTGATTATTGAAAAATAATTTGGATTTAGTAATTCATAGATTTCATTTTTTTTAAGAAGTACGATTAATTTTGGTTTTATTTGATGGCCGCTGGTATTCATAGTTTTTGAGTATTTTAATACAGAACTACAATCAATTTTGACTTTGTATACATTGGATGTTGGCAGGGCACTCATTGTAGCTTTTATTGTAATACTTGATTGGCCGATTTATCACTTTTACGCCTCAAGCATTCGGCTTTGCATATATGCGTG
>JACYVW010000170.1:0-84920 GCA_023065735.1 Coffea humblotiana
CCTGAGCTGCAGCGACAAGTATTGCACATTAGCAAATACAGTTGTAGTTTTTTCTTTTTACGGCAACGATGACATATCTATAATTTAATCTATCCTGATATAGAGGAGGTGGAATCTAAAGAGACTGTGTATAAGGGATTAATAGGTATAAAAAATTGACTAGATCAAAGGAGTATTTTGACACCTTCTTTGGATTTTTTCACTACAAATAGGTTCAAACTCCCAATTTACAATTTAAAGAAGATGCAGTGGTTAATAGAATTGCAGTTGAAGAAGCCAGTTTTGGTAGGAACTTTTTCATGTGAGCTTTCACATACCCGTCAAACCCGAATTCCTGACACAAAAACCCAACTCACAGGTATTGCTTCTTTATCTTCTGCAACATGAGGAGTTCGGATTGGACTCGATTTAGTATCCCATTCCAAAACTCTGATTCAGAGGTCAAACCAATTACTTCAAAAACCATGACGACCCGCTTAAGGCTATTACTAGTGCCTTGAGCGTATTTGCGGTCCATTTTGTTCCATTTCTTTTCTAATGGAATCAACTCGTAAATTTCTTTCAGCTTAATCTAGCCACCTATGTTTTGTGTCCCAAAATATAGGCTAGGTTTGTGATTAGAGAAGGAAATATAATTTTCAAATGAAAACATAAACTAAAATGAAGAAAAGCTTTTGCAGAATGGGGGGATTGTTTTGGAAAAAAAAATAAAGAAAAGAAAAGCAAAATTTGTGATGAACCCTTTGTTGAAAAGATCAAAATTGGTGCTAAAAGGATGAAATTGATAACTAAATTTTAGTTAAGGGGTTAAAAACACCCAAATAAAAGATAGAGGATGAAATTGGCTTTAGTTTAAAAGTTTGAGGATGATTTTGGCCATTTCCCCTTATTCTTTGGGTAATGGTTCAATAGATTACTTCTTTCGAATGCTTGCTAATGATTTTATTAAAATCAATAAAAGCGAAAAAATTAATTATTCAAAATCAGAATTTATAATCTTATAGGCCTTATCTTGATTGCTTTAGACTTTACAAAATTTGATTATTGAAAGTGATTACAAAGAATAATTAGAATCAGCAAGAGTTACTTTTGGTTGATTATGTATTTCAGCTTTTTGGTTTATTGAAAACATACAATTTGAACAAAAAAATAAATGAGAACATCACTAAAAATTAATTATCTAAAATCAGAATATATAATTAGCTAAGAATAAGTCCAAATTAATCAATTGTGAAGAAACCCAATGTTTACTATGAAAAGATGAAAGAAAGTAGCTAAGAACAAGTCCAAAATATATGAAAGTAGTTATTTTAGCTAGACATGTTTCTCACTTTTACTTGACATGTTAGTATTTACCGTCAAGTTTCTTTTGGGTTGACCATTTAATTGTGTCAATTACATCGCTTCTTTCCAAACTATCAAAATAGAAATTTTAATTGGATCTGTTTCTCACTCTTACTTAACATGCCTAATTGAATAGTATTTATGGATCAAGTTTTCTTTCAGCTAGTCCCTTTTAATTGGTTAGTGTTAATAACATCGATTCTTTCCAAACTTTCAAAATAAATATCTCTTATCCACTTAATCACATTCAAAATAAACATATTCTATCCACTTAATCACAAATCTTTTAAAATCTTACGTTTCAACAAAAATTTACCTCAGTTTTTCAAATTTTTCTCTTCATAATTTTCAACTTTTTTCTTTTTCTATAATTAGAATTTGTCTTATTTTAGAAGAGAAATTTTCTTTTTTTTTACGCAAGCAGTATCTATCTCCTTTGATCATATATTAATAGATATATCTATTATCTATCACAATTCAGATATAAAACAATCTTTATTGATAAAATTCAAAATCTTATTCTCATGTCAAATTAACCCTAAATTTGAAATCCTATTGATACATTTTTATTTTTAGAATAAAAAACCATTGATCCATTTTATAACATTGAAATCGGGGAATAATAATATAGTCCCATAGCCCCAATTTGGCTGAAAAAAATAAAGAAATTGGGTGAAAGTCAAATAGGATTCTTCAAAATCTATATATTATGATTAGCAATTCAGTAAAGAGATTTCCAGCATCTCGTAGAAAAGTATAAACAAGCAACAGCAAGTCTAGAAATTCATTTTGGCCAAATGAACTTTCTCAAACTGTTTCTTTTTTAGAACAAAAAGGAATTGTGTCAAAATAACAAATGCCAAGAAGAACAAAAGACCTTAGACACGTAATGAATCTTGAAGTACTATTTCTGCATCTCCCTAGCCAAATACACCTACATTAGTGTTACTCGTTAATGGTTGATCCAATTTGATATATTCAAGTAATGGTTCTAGAGGATAATATCAGCCACTTGACGTCCATCCATATCTATTATCGTTGTGCGCGTCTATCCATATCTGTTATGGTCATGCATCAACTGTGTTTCACGTTCCCAAAGGCACCTCTCTATTTTAAGAGAGTTTGCAGCATGTCAAGCTCTAGTAAGGTTCTTCATTTTGTATCAAATTAAACCACACGCTCCACCGCTTGTGTGGGTCCATCAATTCCTTTGAGTTTCATTCTTGTGAACATACTTCTCAAGCGGAATACTTAATGTGTTATTTACAGCATTACATAGGTTGATATATACAATGTCTAGTATCCATCATTTACAGTTAAGACTACAGGGATATCTAATCCACACAGTAACTAGTATCCGCCGTTTATAGCTATAACTACTCAGATATCTAATCCCTCCCATACTTACGACACGATTTAGTGGTGATTCTTTTGATACATCAATTTTGTAAATTGCTAGAGTACTGCAGATTTTAAAAATTTTTGAACCACCTTTTTAGATTTTCTAGGTGTATAAAATGATTTTTGAGAACGCAATACTTTTGCGTGGTATGTTTGTTTACTATTATGAATGCATGGTTAGTTCTTACTTTTTTTCATGCCTTTTTAATTGCTTTATTTATCGAATCTTTTTTTTTTAATGTAGGTTTAGTATTATACCAAGAAGATTGCATTTGGAAGTCTAACCTTTCGGCCATTGAAATGTACAATACAGGTGTAAATTCTTCTAATTTACATTAGTTCGTTCTTATTTATTTATTTTTTAAATTTGCATTGATTAATTGATTATGGTGTGAAAATGGAAGCAACATGGACTTGTATGGTAACGAATGGGAAAATGCCGGTTTTTCATCCCCAAACTTTGGGGTCAGGACACATTTTGTCCCTCAACTTTTGGGCACGACACATTTGGTGTCTGAATTAATAATTTTTTATCAATGTCATCCTCAAACGGCAATTTAGCCAATTTTTAACGGAACTGGTCACGTGAAAATCACGTGACCTTTAAGTAAACTTAAATGTCTTTGTCTGAAACAAAAATCAGGTGAAAATACAGCTGTCTTCACTTTCCCCTTTCCCTTGTCCGAAACTAATTTCAGAAATTTCTAACCCTTTTTCTTTCACTCACTTTCAAGATTTCCTTTATTTCCACGCCAAAAAACCTATGCCGATTGCCCCCCATTCCTGCAGACTTATCAGATAGAATAAAACTGTTGGCAGTCCCCCTGCCATTGGTTGATGGCTTACCAGAGAACTATGAGGCCACCATCGACGTTCAACCAGAGCAAACGCAGTTCTTGAAGAAGGCGTACGACAGATTAGCTGAACCCATGGAGAAGCTCCTGCAACAGGAATCGCCAGACTTGATCCTTGTGGACTTCGCCGCAAGTTGGATTCCAGAAACTGCCGCTAAATTTGGCATACCTGTGGCCTTTTTCAGTGCTTATACAGCTGCAACTTTAGCATTCTTGGAACCACCAGGTGAACTGATATCTGGAACTCTACGTAAAACTGCAGAGCATTTCACGAGGCCACCAGATTGGTTCACCTTCCCTTCTCTGGTAGCCCATAGGCCTTATTATGAACCTACAGCGTTCAAGAATTTGCACATTCCTGACATATCAGGTCTATCCAGTGGCCAACGTATTGCTAAAGTTGTACGAGGATGCAACTTTGTTGCTGTGAAAAGCTATAAAGAGTTTGAAGGAGAATACATAAATCTTGTTGAGGAACTCTATCAAAGGCCCTGTTTTGCCTATAGGTGTACTTCCTCCACCTCTAGAGACCATACAAGAGAGCCACAGTGACAATAATTCGAGCTGGTCTACAACCTTTTCAGTGGCTGGATAAACAGAAACCAAAGTCCGTAGTGTTTGTGGGCTTTGGAAGTGAATACAAGATGCCAATTGAGCAAATCCATGAGTTGGCTTTTGCAGTCGAGCTTTCAAGGCTAACTTATATATGGATTCTCAGGAAGCCACTAGCAGACACTGTAAATTTACTGCCCCCTGGTTTTCTTGATCGTACCTCAAACCAAGGCATTGTTTGTCTAGGCTGGGTACCTCAAATAGAAATACTTGCCCACCCAGCCATAGGAGGATGCCTCTTCCACTCTGGTTGGGGATCAATAATTGAGTGCCTTGGATTCGGACAATCAATAAGTGAGGGGAAGCAGATAAGGGTCAAAGCTGCTCAGAAAAAGGGTTGAAATTTCTCAGACTGGTTCGGACAAGAGAAGGGAAAGTGAAGACAGCTGTATTTTCAATTTTGTTTTTCAGACAAAGACATTTAAGTTTATTTTAACGATCACGTGATTTTCACGTGACCAGTTCCGTTAAAAATTGGCTAAATTGCCGTTTGAGGATGACATTGGTAAAAATTATTAATTCAGACACCAAATGTGTCGTACCCAAAAGTTGAGGGACGAAATGTGTCCTGACCCCAAAGTTTGGGGATGAAAACCGGTATTTTTCCGTAACGAATTTATCTTTCTCTTCTCCTCATTGTAACCGTATTTAATAGTTTTATATATTTTTAAGGGAAAATGACCTGTTTCATCTCTCACATTTCACAAAAATATTCTTTTCGTCCCTCACTTTTAAAATGAAGCAATTTCGTCCCTGACATTTAAAAATTAAGTTATTACATCCTTGAACCCAATTTTCAATTTGAATCAAATCACCTATCAACCTGATTACAAATTTTGGAGGTATAATTGGTAGATCACTTGGTTAACTCAACTTGAATATAACCCAACTTGAATTCCTACATTGTCATTGTAATACACTGATGGTTTTTATGTACCTACCATATCATTTCAATTTAAATTTAAACACCAAATTTTGTATTTATGATACACATCTAAAACTCGCAAGCTAATATACTAACGGTACATGAAAAGATTTATTCAAAAGAAAAACCCTACTATTCCAAGACAAATAATGGCCTTTATGTTATAATATTTATTTTTTTGGTTTGATAAATGTCACGTGAATATGATGAAATTGACCGAGTGACCTATCAATTTTATCTCCGAAATTTATTATTGGGTTATTGGATGGTTTGATTCAGATTGAAAATTAGGTTCAGGGATGTAATAACTTTAATTTTTAAATGTGAGGGATGAAATTGCTTCATTTTAAAAGTGAGGAACGAAAAAGAATATTTTTGTGAAATGTGAAGGATGAAACAGATCATTTTCCCTATTTTTAATTTGTTAAAAGTATTAAAATTTTTCCATAGTCACCGTAAACCATATTGCACGAGTTAAAATCTAGTTAGTATGACAAGCCCAATGACCTTGTGAATTGCGGCTTGTGGATTGTGAAGCCCAATTATTTCCACTTGTCGAGTGCAACGATGCAATTCAGAAGTGAACGATGCGGTCAAACTGCAAGTATGGGGAGGAGGTAAGAGTCGATGGCACAAACTGCTTCTACAGGGGCAGGGGGGTCGGTTTCATTTTTTTGACATTTTATTTTGCTGCTTCATTAAAAAAACAAATCCGTCTCCTACGAACTCTCCCGGCACCTACGTTATTTTCTATCCTGGGTGTGTGCCTTGGAGCTCGCTTGTTCACGTCAAGAAGATAGAGTATTAGTAGATACTCATAAAAAGCACGCTCGCTCAGATAGTAAGATCTAGCCATTCGACACTTGATCGTAGACTTGTATATTGTATTGAGTTCATTCATTGATCCCCGATTTCTACCGTCAATTTCGTTACACAAGAAACAAATCTAAAACTCTAAAGTGGGAGAAACGTGGGCGGAGTAGGTTATTACCAGTTTAGTTGTAAATGGGTATTATCATCATTATATATTATTACCGGGGAGGAATAGAGCGTAGAGCTAAGGCTGATAAATACAGTAGTATTATGTCCCGGGGAATTTGGAAATGGGTGAGGCTGAAAGACCGAGTGGCGGCAGCGACAACAGCTTCATCATCCGCACGGAGATGGAAGCAGAGCCAGAGCCACCCGTGCAAAAGCAGAACAATAGAGGTTTCGTGAATTGCCTGCACGTGGGCTCTTATCTTAAGCGTAGGGAGTCACTGATAGGGGTGCAGGAGAGGTACAAGTGGGACCGCGGGGGCGGGGGCGGGGGCGGTGGCGGTTCGGACGACTACCACACGGTTCGCAGAATTAGGGCGGAGGCCAACTGCCCTCGCTGCGCTAAGCAAATGGATCTCCTCTTCACCGAGCGTCACCCCCACCTCATTCCTCCCTCTTCCACTCCCACTTTTGATGCCTTCCCTTTCGATTCAAGTTCCAATAACCATGATGGTGTTATTGATACTACTAATAACTGTGATTCAAACAACATTAGTCATCCTCATCCTAATGGCGAGTGGAGCAACAGCAGCTCCTCCTCCTCGAATAACATGATCAATAACAACACTAGTAATGCGGACAAGAAACAAGCCACAGGCGGGCCAAATGGAGGAGTGCACCAATACCAGGCTGTTAGCCTCTGTCCCAATTGCAAGACCGCCTACTATTTTCGTCCACACCAGATGGCTCCCCTTCAAGGGAGTTTCCTGGAGATTGGGAGAGTTAAAACTAGTAACGGTGGTGCTACCAGGATTGCCTCTGACAAGAGATCAATGACGGAAGAAGAATGGGGAAAAAGACTTAGGGCCTCGTTTTGGGGAACCTTCAAGTCTTACGGCAGTGAGCCACCAGAGAATTTGCCTCCTCCCCTCCCGCCAACAGAAATGGGGGAGATGGGATTGCAGTTCATACACCTCCTGGCCCACCTTTTGCTCCCGGTGTCAATGTGGTGCGGGCTGCCAGCACCCCTAACATTAAGGGTGGTGACACTAGCAACAACGGAGAGAAGAGTGGATGGGGAGGATCTAATCTGGGAAAAAATTTGCCCACGCCAAAGGAGATTTGCATGGGACTTGATAAGTTTGTCATAGGCCAGGATCATGCCAAAAAGGTTCCCTTTTTTGTACACTTTTATCTTATTCTTCTTTCCCTCTGGAAACATGTTTCAGTTGTATAGCCATGAACAATAATGCACACCTTAGTGGTATTCTAAATTCTGATCTAAGTTGCCTGATTGGTTGCATGTTGAATATAAACCTTGAATGCTGTCATCTCTAGCTTGTCAAGTTTTTGTGTGGATTGCTTTCTCCAAATGTAAAGTTCATGCCGGCATTCTTTTGGAGGTGTTTAATTCTCTTCTCAATGTTGCTTGAACGCAACTCTTCTAGTCAAGTTTCTCACTTTCTTTCATGCGTGTCTTGCACAATTGCGGTATCATGTTGTATTTATGTTTCATTGATGCAACCATCGCACTTGTCTTGCTGTTGGTACTTAGAATATGAAATGCACGACAGAACTGGAGAAGTGGAAGCAAGTTTGAACAATAATCCTAAGACGGCAATAGCAGTTCTCGTCAGTAGGTTTTCTACTCATGCAAAATAGTGGTCCATAGACTGTCAACATATGTAAACCCTTTTTGTTTATTTTTTCGGGCTTTTTTTTGGGGGGGGGGATGGTTTACTGAAAATGCATGCTTGGATTTGGGTTGCTGAACCTGGAGTGGATTGGGGCACTCTGTGAGTGCCAAAACGGCTAGCAATGTTTAAGATTCTCCAATTATAATTCATATGTGATTTTTGGCTTCATTTTCATGTTGCAGGTGTTATCAGTGGCTGTTTATAACCACTACAAAAGGATATATCATGCCAGCTTGAAGAAGGGGTTGGTGATCATTTCCTTTCGTCTAGTTATGCATGGCCAGGATACGATTTAACTGCAATGCTTTTTCACACAATTGGACACACTATACTTGTGCTTTCTATACTGTTTGACAGCTTGAATCCGTACTTTGACGCTAGGTCAGGAGCAGAAATAGCACCAGATGATGATGATGAAAATGTGGAATTGGAGAAGAGCAATGTGCTTTTGATGGGGCCGACAGGCTCTGGTATCTTTGTTCTTCACAATTCTTGTTTTTAATCCCTTATTTCAATAGAAGGCATTTGCTGTAAGATAAGTTGGTGGTTACGTGATCATCCTTGATGATTTGTTTTATTGAGACATGGTTCAACATGTAGAGTCTCCATATTTTAGAATGTCTTTGTAGTTCATACTTTCTTGTTAAACAGGAAAAACGCTGCTGGCAAAAACTCTAGCTCGCTTTGTGAATGTGCCCTTTGTAATTGCTGATGCAACTACTCTAACCCAGGCAAGTAATTCTTGGGTTAATCTGTTTTAGGCTGTACTCATCCATGGCTAGTATGATTATCTGGACAAGTGTATGTTTAAAAGATTAAGTGTGCAGCTATGTAAGTATACTTGTTGATGTAATGGTGTATTTTTTTTTTGGGGAGCAAAAAAGTGTTTTATTGTAATCTCAACGTAATAAATCTTGTTTCTTGATTGCTTAAAATCAGCTGATTTCTAGCTTTTTTGCAAGGTTTAGTTCTTTGCTTATGGCTTATGCTTTTAGCTTATTAGCTGAAATATTGATTTTGGAAATCTTTTCACAAAATGACTGTTTGAGTTTGTTGAACTACTTTTTCGAGAATTACTTTACTTTTTGTTTCTCTGGTTAAAATAGTTCTTACAAAAGCGGAAAAGAACCACCGACATACTGTGCACTTGATAAAGAGACAGATGGGATTCTTCCTTGCTCTTATCACTGCTGCTTTTACCTGTCTCATGCCTCATATTCTTCTTTGGGTCTTTCAAATTTCCTATATCTGTCCAGATGACAAGAGTACTTTACTCCTGTACAGGCAGGATATGTTGGTGAGGATGTTGAATCAATACTTCACAAATTGCTTACGGTATATACTCTCAGCCTGCCAAACTCATTCAAATTAGTTTTTACAATAGTTGAATCAGTTTAAGATTTTATTGGGATGTTCATCCTCATTTTATCTGGCAGCAACTGCTGAGATTGAAATGCTTATTCCTGGACAAGAATTTGAGTAAATGTTTTGTGAATATTTGGAAGGAGTTAGATTAAATTTGATTTGACTTACCTGAATGATTTTTTCCCTTCCCTATGCAACGTGCTTGCTGATAGTAAAATACATAAGAGAAACATAGGAATACCCTTACCCTGTTGACAGTTAAGTTGGTCCATATAAAATTAAGATGTATGATTTAAGAATTTGATATATAAATGACTACTCTTTTGCCTTCAAGAAATGTTCTATATATCATAATTAGTGTTAATTGCATTATGTTTTACTGTTGACTGAGGCACAATCAATGGATGTACTTATAAGAGCAAAGGTTAAGAAGGGGTTGAAGAAATAGTGTGGGAGGTTAAAGAACAGAGGTAACTCTGGGTTATTTGATCAGGTGAAAAGTATTTTTGGTTATGGAAAGGGGATAGAATTGGGGGCTAAAGTCACAGCGGTTGAGAGTAGATATAGATTCATGTAAGAAACAGATGAAGATCCAAAACATTTATGTTCCCATGCACAAACACAGGAGGATAAGACTCTTCTAGGTCAACTGGTGTAGTATATTAGAGAATAAAATGATAATGACTATCGAAAATCCTTCAATCTTATTGACTATTGGCAAAACCTTTTCAGTTATTTGGTATTCAAACTATCAAGAGTGAGTCTCCAATCTGATTTAGTCTGAACACTAGTGTATGTCAAGCATGATGCTTTGAATTGCAATTGGAGCCCCTTGGAGTCTTGCATGTAACTGTATTTCCATGTATGTGTTTTGGCTGCAAGCAACATTGGGTATTGTTGAGGAGGGTGTGGATATGAGCAACTAAGAAGCTGATTGGTAAATCATGCTTCGCATGTGCCATTAGTGCTTGGCAGGTTCAGTTTATTTCCATGTTGTGGACCATTATGATCTTGTGCATTATTTAATTACGTTGCTGACCAGTACTAATGTTAAGATATTTAGTGGATATACTGCCAAAACTCTCTGAGAGTCTTATGTTTTCAGATTTTCAGGTACTCCAAATTAAATTAGGATTTGACTCAGGAAGACAATATACAAATTTCACTTTTAGTTGCTTTAAAGGAAGCATGACATTTTTTTAGGCTTATCTTTTGGTTTACAAGTACTCCCTCCATCCCAAAATTTCTGTCGCACTTTGGGAATCCCACTTATTTTCAACAGTGCTTAGATTTCAAATGTTGTGGGTTATGTTCCAAGAATGCCCTACTTGAACTTGCTATGCAGCCTGACGTGTTGATTCATTCAAAGTAAGATAGAGTGGTGACAAGATTGTGGGGCCCATTCCTATGAAATGTTTTCAAGCTCTTTTGGAGAAAGTGCAATGCACGAATCCTACTGCTTCTAACGTGGCGCACACACCATCAAATGGAAATTCTGTTTTTCATAGGTGAACTTTTGGGCCTACTTAAAGATAAGAATCTGGTTGTTGGATTATAGGGCATCAATGGAAATAGGTGAAAGGTTTTATTGTCTCTTTTGGTAAGTGACACTAATTTTGGGATGAATAGAACAGGAGAGCATGACACTTTAAATGGGATGGAGGGAGTAGTATTTTTTCAAATTCTTTTGATAAATGCTAAAAACAGGGGCAGTTACATGTTCTTACGTATTCTATGAACATAAACCCAAAAGAAAAGATATGTGGGGTTTATACTTTACGAGTTATTATGAACAATTTTGTCTTCAATCCTCGTTTTACCCAACATGTTCAGTAATTCAAATTCTTTGCTTATTGCATATATCTTTGTTAGTGATCAAGTATCTGAGCTTTCAATTTGGCATGAAGGTTGCTGAGTTCAATGTTCAAGCAGCACAACAAGGGATGGTGTACATTGATGAAGTTGATAAGATAACCAAAAAGGTTTTTCATATTAATATTTTCAGTATAAACTTATTCAGGTTGCACCCTTTCTTTGAGACGTGAATGCATCTAACTTCTTATCAGTATGTTATCTTCTCCTGTTATGTTTTGTGGTAAACTTGAAAGGCAGAGAGCTTAAACATTAGCAGAGATGTCTCTGGGGAAGGAGTGCAGCAGGCGCTACTTAAAATGCTGGAAGGAACGGTAATTGATCTATGAGTTAATCAGATTATTTGGTTTTATTCTAATTATGCAGATTAATTGGTATAGGAATATTGCTTAGTTATGTTGTAAACATTTTGTGACTAGTTAAACTGATAGTTTACATAGTAGTTATTCCATTTATTCTGTTCTATTTCTCCCCTTGATTGTTTGCATGCAATTCCTTTGGGTTTAAGTCATGAATTTGTCTTCACATGATGAGGTTGCTTGTGTGGAAATATACAAGTGTGGCCTGCCAATGGTGGAGGAAACTAGTCTGTTTCATGCAGATATGCTAGACTTGAGGAGCCTTTGATGGTTTGATAGGGAAAATTGACTCATCCAAAAAAAAAAAAAAAAAAAAAAAATACTGGGAAACTGTTTTTATTACCAGAATGCATGCTGTGTCCTGATGGACTACTTTATGCCTGCGGGACATCTTTCGCCTACCAAACCAAACACCTCCTTTTACAACTGTTATAGTCTTTTCCGACCAGTAACATTTGTGTGCTTAGCACTTTGCTGTACAACATGCACCACACCCACACAGTAACAGCTATGTGCTAGCACTTTTATAAGGGTATTAGTGCTTTTCTGCTTTATAAACTCACACGCATCACAAAAGATCATTTCTGTAGCATTCATTTCGCCATTGCTATAAATCATCTACCTTTCTGTCTCCTCCTCCATTTTCTTCATCTCTTATGCCACAGGTTTTAGAAAAGTTCATTAACATTTTAGTCAATAGGAGCCCTGTAATTTTGCACAGTTTACGGTATTCAGTTTCATACTCTTTATCTCTTTCTTGTCTTTTGCTTGTTTGGTGATTGCGGAACCTATTTGCATATGAAGTTTGCTTTCTGCTAAATTTTTTATGCCTTCAAATTATGCTGCAGTCCATCTTTTGTGCTTCAAATTGATTAATCCGTTGCATTGTGGTGACTGCATTTCCTAATTAGTTGCATTTATTGTGTATTTTGCTTAACCAGATAGTAAATGTTCCTGAGAAGGGGGCCAGAAAACATCCACGCGGTGACCATATCCAGGTATGTTGCGTTGCATCTAATTATCTGGTTATCCTTTCGAAACAGTATGTAGCTCTTTAGGAATTCTTATATGCTTCAGAAATGATTGGTGGATAATCCTAATGATGTTTATGTCCCTATGATTATATGCTTCAGAAATGTTTATGTTGTTTTTTACTTCATTTGTTTGATTTACTGACATATATTTTTCAATTGTCTCCTTTACTGATGCATAAAAACCTGCATTGGGCTTAGGAGATGTCACTGTGTGATTAGCTTAAGAATCTGTTTTGGCATTTTGAATTTCCGGAGTTTTAGCCCAGATCATCACACCTGTGGTCTGTTGATTATTTCTTCTAAATCATCCGCACTAACAATCCAACCCTTCCCTACAAAAGGGATTTTAGTAAATAACCAAAAATGATACCTGGGCTAAAGGTTAAATATGGTGGTGGAAGATTATGCAGAATTGGTGAGTTGTGTGCTTGTGTCAGTGCACTCCTTTCTGTGAACAGACAACAAATAGAAAATGGAAATGTTTGAGGATAGAACAGACAACAAATAGAAAATCCTATTTACAATCATTTTGATTTCCCAGATCCCTTCAAAAACTTAATGATTGAACCTGTTTTCTTTCTGCTTTTGTTGACCTGAGCCCAGGTATTTCAGCACTAGTCTCCTCCCAATACCATTACTTTCATGGTAAACCATGAAAACTTTAAATTAGGCCATCAATGATGTGATTGGTGGAAATTTATGCATATAGAAACTAGGATGTGGCCTGATGTCATGATGTTGGCTTCAAATCTGATAAGATGAGCTGATGATGTGTCCAGAAAACAACCAAAAAGCAGGAAGTCAGAGGGTTCTGCGTGGACGAGATGAAGACAGAAGGCTAAGATGTGAGGCACTGCTATGAGGTGCAATGAGTGAGAGAGTGACAAAATCTTCAGTTGCACAATTAGCTCATCAGTTGTTGCATAATGGCAACTAGGATTCCTGCCACACCATGCATCATCCCTTTCATGACATTAGACAAAAGTCTTGGATCTTCATTCCTGTGCTCATACTAGCTGCAGGGGCAGCCTGCCTGCCTGCCTCATTCCCGAGGGCCAAGGGCTCAAATTTGACCTTGTACTTCAGACTGATACTAGTCTGGCACTATTAATCTCATATAGTTCAGAGGCATCATAAGCCTACGAGGAGGCCTTATTACCTCCCCGAGGATTCTGATGTCTTGTGGCATCAAGCTTGGAGCAAAGGCATCCTCAGCAGGCTCTGCCTGGGGGTCATCTCTTGACCTCCTTCGGATAGGGAGATATTCCTATACGTCCCTTTCACTGTGCTCATTATCGATTTTCCCCCACTTTCCGAGTTTTACTCTTTTATGGCATACTTATTCCCCCCCATACATCTCCCATTTCCATTTTAATGTAATCAGGTGATCTCTCTGTACATGACTGAATCACCTTTGCCTGTAGATTAATTGACGCACCAGGTGTCCTCTTTTTTTACTTCAAGTTGCCCAGCATATCCCTTCTTTATGGAAGATTCTTTTCTTCTACAGTCATCACTGAATTCAATTGTTGGCTTTTCTCTGTCTTTATAGATTGCTTTGACTTTTTCCTAGTGCTATCTCATGCCTGTCCAACCTTGTCTAAAACACATATTCCCAGTTCCTCAACAGACTATAGGCTGCTAGAGGATGGCGTAACTTGTAAAGGTTTCTTGCAAAGTCTCTTCTACATAAAGGTCATTAATTTCTGGTTTGACTATATGCTCTATGCAAGTTGAGTTGTTATGTTTGGGCTAAAGTATGTAACTCATACAATATAAATAAGGCAAGATACACCTGGCATTCTAGAGGATGCCTTTTTTCTGTCGGATATTGTCTTGCCATTATTGTTACTGTTGTCATGGAGTAGATTTTAAATAAGATTTCTAGTGAGATGATTCCATGTTGTCAGTCTGCAGGTAGGAGATCTTCTGAGGTCCTTTGAAAGTGTAAAACATGAATCTTAAATGCTTTCATTGATCTATTGGAGACATAGTCATGAATGTACAAGATTACACTCTGATCTGATAATATATACTTCCTGCAGATTGATACAAAAAACATCCTATTTATCTGTGGTGGTGCATTCATTGATTTGGAAAAGACCATCTCTGAGAGGTAAAGTTCCACTTATAGTGTTGTTCCATCTCACCCTGGAGGACTTCCTTCTCTGTAGTACTAGCTTGCTGGTTTCGAGTCTCTCTTATGGGATTCAAGTTTCTTTATGTTGATTGCCAGACGGCAGGATTCTTCAATTGGTTTTGGTGCTCCTGTTCGTGCTAACTTGAGAACTGGTGGAATAACTAATGCCACTGTGACATCATCCTTACTGGAATCTGTGAGGCCATTGACTTTTTTGTTATTAGGACTGCTTTTAATTGCATTGGCATATGAGAAGTTCTGTATTTTGCATGCTTTAAGTAGATATCATGATTTTCAGGTTGAAAGCAGTGATCTTATTGCCTATGGTCTCATACCAGAATTTGTTGGGCGCTTCCCCATTTTAGTTAATTTATCAGCTCTAACAGAGGACCAACTTGTTCAGGTAATCTTGTATGCACTTTACTAGTTCATCGTTTGTACTCTGTTTCAAACTGTATCAGCTGTGCTATTTACAGTATCTGCCTCACTATATAAAGCGGCCTTTTGGGTGTGAGCAGAGGTGTATCATTTGTCTCCTGCACTGTCATTTGGAATCTGTTGGTATATTGTAGTGTGCCATAGTTTCCATCTTAAAAATACGGATACGTGTATCTGTGAGTCTGTAGTTGTGTGGCTTTTGTGTTTTATGGTCTATTATTCTTGTACCCTTTGTTTAAAATACTTCCATGCCTCTGTGCCATTCTTTTTCCCATTTTTGTTTTACCCACTATACTTGTACATTCATTTTCGAAATATTTAAATGTATTTAATAAAAAATACAGAACATGATTAGCTTTTGATATACAAGTAGGCTTGTTAATATTAATATATTAATCTAAGCAAAATGGTGAAGCTTCTATGTTCAACATTCTTCTACTTGCAGTTTATACCAAGGTAAATCAATTGCATATTCTATAGAAATCTGAGAGGAAATTAAATAAGAAGCATAAAATTGTTGTGTTTTCTTTTGTTTTTGTGCATGAGTTTCACTCTTCATTAGGATTCTTTGTTTCCATATTGTAATCCTTAATGGACATATGCATTACATAATCCCCTTGTGCATCTATTTCTACATCTCACTTTTGATACTTTCTTCTTTGACCTTAAATTTGACAAAGTATGGTATTGTTTCTTACTGAAGGAAGAAACCCCTTTTTTTTTGTCTTTATTTCCCTTCTGTGATTTTCTCTTTTGTAAATTTATGTCCTTGTTTAGCAAAGCCTACTTCTGATTCATCCCCAAATCATCTCAACTTTCGAACCCACATCCAAGTGGCAAGTTAGCCCATCAAGATTCAAATTCTGAATCCTATGCAATCAATTCTACCCTTTGTTTTTTTATCCTTTTGTATTACCTGGTATACCATTTGCTTCCAATTTAGGCACCCTCTCACTCATCAATCATTACCAGGCAGTTGTACTGCAATAACATACTGAAGAATTGAATACGAAACAAATTGGTTTTAAAGCTTCAAGCTGCTACATGCAAATCAAACCATTGCTTAGTGGACTAACATACGGATTTGGGAGGCTGTAAAATGAAATGGGAGTTGTTACATAAAACTGCAGATATTCATAGGGGGCAGTCAGTTGCACGACTGAGAGGAAATTGTTGTGTTGCACTGGTGGCAGATTTTGGCATTTGTCATACTCATAGCAGCTGTATTAGAGATATTGGAGGAGACAGATATGGTAGAAAAGCCTGTCTGGGCATGGCCAATTCTGGTGGTCATAGTAGAGATGACAGGATAATTGTGTTTGGCTTTTGGAGTTTTTGGCCAAACAATGAGAAGACTCAACTTTTGACAGTAAAGAATTTGGACTAAATTTCAAATACCTGGTTCTTGGGATTGTTTTGTAAACTATTTAGAAAAAAGAGACTAATTGTTTCTGCATAAGATGGAAGGGCTGTATTTAGCCGATGCATTAGTTTTCAGGAATATGACAATAATCCTTTTATTTTTTTCTTTCAGGTCCTTGCAGAACCAAAAAATGCACTTGGAAAGCAGTACCAGAAATTGTTCAACATGAATAATGTAAGCTGCATCCTTTGTGTACCTGGATTTTCTCTGTATCTCAGCCCCTAGCCAAATGCAGACAAAATACATATATGTATACATACATGCACATAGGTCAAATGTGTGTATGCATATGTGCATGCATAAACTTAAGTTTAGACCCTTAGGTTTTTGTGTGCTAAGTAATAGTTAATTATGTTTCACAGGTTAAACTACATTTTACTGAGAAAGCATTAGGATTGATAGCCAAAAAAGCAATGGCTAAAAACACTGGTGCTAGAGGTTTAAGAGCCATTTTGGAGGGCATTTTGACTGATGCCATGTACGAGGTAAACCATGTTTGAGGATATCTATTCTTAAAGATGTTTTGACATCATTTCTTCTTTGCTCTAGTCAAGTTAAACGCATTTACTGGGTTTCAATAGATTCCTGATATTAGGGGAGGAATGGATAGAGTAGATGCTGTTGTGGTTGATGAAGAGTCGGTGGGTACAATTGATGCTGTTGGATGTGGTGGGAAGATACTTCGAGGAGACGGTGCTTTGGAATGTTACCTAGCGAAGACCAAGTTGAAAGATCAAGTGGTATGACCTAAGTCTGGCTTGTCCTCTTCCCCCCTCCTCTTTCTTTTTATTATTGGACCTCTATGATTCATGCTTCACATATTGGTAGGAAAATGCTGCTGCATCTGAAGCAGACATGCAGGGGGGTGAATCAGAGGTCTCATCAAGAGCTATGAGCATGTAGCTACTCACAGAATCACATGAATTGTGTTGTGGAAAATGTGTTTTTCTGCAGTATGCGTAAATTCCATTTGTTTGTTGATGTAGTTGTGCAGGGCGTCCTGCTCCAGTATGATTTAAAAGGACAGTATGATTTAAGTGAAGGAAAATAGTTAGTTAAAGGAAAAAGTAAAATGTGGCTATACATACTAGGCAAACACTATAAATTTGCACAAGGCGCACTACAAGAAACATTACGCCAAGATTATTCCGCAGAGTGTCCAAAAAGCGGTGGAAATATTACAAAAAGAGAGCGGCGGTTTTTGCATGCTTGCGGCCTAAGTGAACATTCCAAATCGTATGCACAAGCAATGGAAGCTTATTTAACATTTCTTTTTGTTCAGAGGATTACCATGAAATTCTTTCATATGCTGATTACTTTTTACTCGGTTCTGGTCTAAATTTGCCCTGGGCTGTTAGTTTTACTCGATTCTGGTATGTTAATTTGCTTGGGGTGTTACGTAGCTCGACTTTTCTCATTGCCATTGAGGTGTCTTTTTTTCAGTTTTTTTTTTTTGGGGCGGGGGGTTTGGGTGTGCATAATATACTCACTTTTAGTTGTAGAATCATGTAGTGGTCCGAGATACAGTGCAAGGATGTTAACTAAGCAAAACATCAAGAAAATATCAAGCATTTCTATTTCTAATTCTAACAAGAAGTACTAGATTTAAGAGGGGAGAGAATACTTTGATCAAAATTCCAAGCAAGGCTATATTTCCAAATCTTCTGGAATCTCTGGTGTAGCTTTCTCGTAAATTTTAAACAACTACGAAAGTCATGATGAATGTGTAATGTGCCACATAGGCAGACGGACATTCGGTCTGTTGGATTATAAATAATTTTGGATTAATCATTTTGAATTTGTGATTTCAGTTCAAAAGGTTATTGGACCAATTCATTGGGCATAAGGTATTACAAATGGTATCAAAACAAATCTTACGTGATTTCTGCGCCACGTGAGATTGGGGCCAAGCGGTTATGGTTCTAGTTTCGATTACACAAGGTGAATTTGTGGCCAAGTGGTATTATGGTTATAGTTCGACTATACAAGAAAGTGTCCGGGGTGAGCTCGGGGCCAAGTGTAGAATGAGTTTAGGGTCAAGTGGTGTTATGATTCTAATTCCAACAATATAAGGAAACATAAGGAGTCAAGTACTATGCGAAGTAAAGTGTCACATTCGATGGGAGTCATATTTAGAACCTAAGGATGTCAAAGTGGTGAGCCACCTCTAGATCGAGCTTGGAGCTTAGTGTTGTGCAAAGTAAAGTGTTACGTTCGATGGGAGCCACCTCTACAACCTCAAGTACAAAAAGTGGTGAACCACCTCTAAACCATGCGAGGTGAGACCGAAGCTAAGTGGTATTATGATTCTGGTTTTGACCATACAAGCAAGCATGTCATATGAGTGTAGGGCCAAGTTTTTCATATGATTTTCGTTTCGACTACATAAGAAAGTGCAAGGAGCTAAGTACTGTGCGTAAATTGAGTTTGGAGCCAAGTGGTGTTATAGTTTTGGTTCCAACTATGTAAGAAAGTGTAAGGAGTTAAGTGCGGGATAAAGTGCCACGTTTAAGGAGCTAAGTGTTAAATCTAAGTGTTGTACAAAATAATGTACCACATTCAATGGGGCCACCTCTAGAACTTATGGAACGGTAAAATACCACGTTCAAGGAGCCAGGTGCTGTGCGGGGTAAAGTGCCACATTTAATAGAGGGTCACCTCTAGAACCTAAGGGACTAAGTGCTATATTGGATCGCAAGTGTCATCCCTAGAGCCCATATGAGCCACCTCTAGAGCCCGCACACATGACTAATTGGACAGTTGGATTGCAACGGGTTTTGCGTCACAACTAAGTGAACAGTTGGATTGTAACGGATTTTATGAGGATGCAAAGTTCTAAAGGTAAGAAGAGTGTAATATCTCACATTAACAAATGGAAGACGAAAGAAAAGAAATAAAATATCTTATCCATCAAACGAAAGGAAATTTGAATTAATCATTTTTAACCCGTAATTTTAATTTAAAATTGGGTTTGTGGAATATTTTCTTACATCCAAGTACGACAGAGAAAAGGAAAAAATATGTTAAATACTTGCTGAAAATTTTCAAAATGCCAAGTTGCATGCCTTTTTCAACTCCTACGGGCTTAACGCAAAAACTAAAAACTACAAGAAGAAGGATGGAGACCAAAAGTTGATACAACACTCTAGCGTATGTGTCTCTATAATACAAAGTTAGATATTGTTTATCCTCTCAGCATGATTTTCAAATTCATGAATAATCCAAGTCAATTCCATCATGCTGCAACAAAATGAATTGTTAGAAATTTGCAAGGTACCAAAAGTTTCCGTATTGAAGAAACAGTTATCTTTAATCTCTCTCTTCTTTTTTAATACGATCCCTTTCTTTTATCATGTGCATGTTATAATCAAATTCAAAGCTTGAATTTTGATGAGATTAAAAAAAAAAGAAGAAGAACTATAAACATCATAATTAAAGCACTATTGTTCAAAAAATTGAAGTTGAGCAGGATACACAAATAGGGACTGAGCTGGATCAATTGTGACATGAAAACTACACCTAGATATATCTTTTGCATAAAATCCAATCTCACGTTCTTCCTAGAATCAAAAGATAACTGCCTTGTCTTCAGCTGTACAAGATCTAGTTCAGCTGCTGATAGCTTGTGAAGCTTTTTGGCTTAAGAGAATTCTTGCTGATTTGAAACAAGAACAAGTTTCTCCCTCGACAATTTATTGTGAAAACATATAGTTATGTCCAAGAATATTGTACCATTATGTCATTGGCACGCAAGAAGAAATATCTTGTCTTTTGATTGAAGTAGCAAGAACATAAAATCATGAAGACAGTGAATGATAACTCTCCCAGACACGCATGGCAAACACCTCTCTCTCTCTCTCTCTCTATTTGGCTTTGGACTGAGCTATGAGTGCTTGGGCGTCGGATGGCGTGGGAAGTGCCGGAATGGCTCCTTTCTGAGTCGTGCAGATTGCGCCACACGCATTTGCAAAGGTTAAAGCCTCTTTGAGTTTTCCTTCATCCTGCAATGATCATGAGGAAACATAAATTAATAGCACAACACTTGGTAAACAAAACAAAAGAACTTAAAATTCAACCAGATTCTAGGATTTCGGGATGTACCTGGAAGATAGAAGGATCATTGGCAACAGAGCACAGCAACGCTCCTACAAAAGAATCCCCAGCTCCTGTTGTGTCAATGGCGTTCACCGAGAATCCAGCTACTTTACCCTTGAAGTTCTGTCCTCATTTGGAAACAAGCCCAATTATTGAGAAAACAACGTATTATATTATTTGCTCAAAAGCTACTGACAGATTGAATAAAGAAAAACAATTAAAGAACAGAATATTTGCCTTGGTGAAATATCTGCAACCCTTTTCGCCATCCGCAACGACAAGTAGCTTGAGATGATCATGCCATAATGACATCACCACATCTTCCTTCTGGGGATCTTTCTGGGTCAGGAACTCCACCTCATCGTCACTAACCTATAATCAGTATCCGAAACAATACATGCCGAGTGAAAACAATTATGCCATGATAAGAAAAATTAGACCCCAGGGCCGACATTATACTCCAGACAACTCGCTAGTGAAAGGTATATGTCCATCGACGTAGAGAACAGAAACATGTATGCATGCCATGGAAAGAAGAAACGCAGCTAGTACACACCTTGATGAAGTCAGCTTCTAACCAAATGCTTTTGATGCCTTGTCTAGCAGCATCTGCAGAAGGCCAAAGGGGCAGGCGAACATTGGGACCATAGGAGAGAAGAACACCGGCTTCCTTGGCGGCTTTCATGGCTGCCATGTGGGCAGACCTGCAAGGCTCTGAAATCAAGCTTATGGATCCATAGTGAAAGATCTTGGCTTGCTTGATGAGACCCATGTTCAAGCTCGGACATGAACTCCCTCTCTCCGTTGCGTTTCAGCGTTACAAATGCCAGAGCTGTTCTTGCATGCTTGTCCAAGCACACGCCATCGCTCTTCACCCCGTTCTTTGCCAGTATATCCACCAACATCCGGCCAAACTCGTCATCTCCAACCTGCTTTAGTATTTCATGTACATTATTTCTACACTCCATCATGTATATCCATGAATTTTACTAGTTCAGTTGTTCAATTCATGCATAGCAACCAACTAATTGCTTAAGGATTGCGACTCAAAAGCAGATTCAGGAGCAATAAGGGTGGTTCAGTCAAAGTACGTAGATGAAACATGAAATCGATAGAGGACAGTAAGAACCCTGTATGCTCAGGAACAAAAATTTGACATCCCATCTGTTTTTTCTCTTTTCCTTTGCTTTCTTTTATCTCTTATTTCAAGACAACTAAGAAAATGAGATTCTTTTGTCCATCTTTTAAGGAAAAAGAAACTAAAGAAACAAGAAGAACCTTGCCAATAAAAGCAGACACGCCACCAAGCTTGGTAATAGCACAGGCGACATTAGCAGGAGCACCCCCAGGGGCTTTCAGAAAGCCCTTAGACTCGGCTAAAGAAACTCCGGAAGTGTCAGGTACGAAATCAATAAGCATCTCCCCGAAACACACAATAAGTGGACTTGAAGAGTTTGTCATCTTCTCTATACTCTGTATAGATATAAACACACACACACCTAAAACCCAGATGACAACTATATAATGTATATGTACGCAGCAGCTATATATAAAGGTACACGAATTTAGAATAATTACAGAAAGAGTGATGAATTTAGAGGATGGATTTATAGGAAAAGCTTAATGTCTGTATATATTGTATCAACATAGGTAGTATTTCGGTAACCAAATCCGTCGGGAAATCATATATCTGGTCGTTGTTCCACAATATCTGGATTGAAACTCTGACTCCTCCTTCTAATCCTCATAGACAAGTACGGATTAGTAGGGTTATTCTGTTCCAAGTGTAACCAAACATGTAAGTTACTCGGATTAGGATCCCCGGTCTCCGACTAATTGGGACGATCCGCCATTATATACCATCACACGTTGTTAACCTTGCACCTCCAATCAAATCCATTCACAATTAACACAGTCCACTCTTCGGTGGTACTAGTGATGATGAACACACTGGGATTTAACTCCATTAATCTTTGTCTATAAGTAGACTATGTTTTAAAATCCAGATAGAAATAAATCCTGTGTTGATAAGGCTGCACTCATCCCAGCTTTAACTTGACCCTCCATCGTCGTGAAGGCTCCACTCATGGGAGGATTGGTATTCATATCGAGATATGATTTTCAATTGGAGACACAGTCATTAGATAAGGAACGTTGTGGATTTAGTCATCAAGTGACTCCAATCCAATCAGTGCGATCCAATTATTACTACAATTTTAGAATTATACCAAGACAAATATAGAATTGCCAACAAACACACGGGACTCAATCATGGCGGATAATGCTAATTCCTACCACGATGTACTAACATCATTTATCTAAGTTGTAGTGCTTCTTCACAGCTTCTATGACATGCCATGTGATCTTCATTCCTCTGGGAAACTCAACCAGATCACCTGCCCCTATTTCGAAAAAGTCGTCATGGCCATCGCAGTAGACCCTCACTTTGCCCTCCAACAAGTACATAGTCTCCTTTGCAGTAAATGTCCATGGGATTTGGCTAGGATTCCCGGTCCACCTGCACATGTTGTACGGTTTCAGCAAGAAATGGCCCATAGAAGAGAAGTGACCAGGAAGAAACGTAACTCCCAAAAGAAAAAAAAATGGTAGAAACGTAACAAGGTCCCCAAGATCTAGTGAGCTGTTAAGGACTTTAGCCAGGTAACTCTGAGCACAGAGTCTCCACAACCCAGGGAAAAAAAACCAATGAAAGAGTGTCAATTTACCAATTCCAAAGGCTTGTTACCAGGTACATTTTGAGGAGGCATGTGAATCAATCACTACTCTCCTCTCTAAATTCACTTTATACTTCTTTCCTCATTCCTTTTTCATTGTAGGCTATTGGCTATTAAGAATACAATAGCACACAAATAAAAGTTGCTGCAAGTCAAGGATAACCTCTGGCTATTGATTACTGTGGGCTATGCATGACACTTCTGAAACAGTAAAGTACTCAGAAATTTCCACCATAGCATGGGTAAGCGTGTTCTTTAATGGGCCAACAAAATGTAGGCAGAATTCTTAGCAACTCTAAAACCATGATAGGCATTTTTTTGCATAGACATTCACTATGCTAGATGAACACAAGAAAAGAAAAAATGGCAGTACAAAGAAAATGGAAAGACTTAAGAACTATAACTAATATATGGTGAGATTGTTGTTCACATGTGATAAGAAAAAAAAATGAGAGCAGAAAGCTTTTCAAATCAAAAGGCTAGTATCCCTCATGTTGCACGTAGACATACATGGATAAAAGTGCGTTTGGTAGTGCGCGTAAACATGTATTCATATGTAAGAATGTGTTTGAAAAAAAATGTCAATAGCTTTGCATATCATGAGCTGTTGAACAAACGCTACCATGAAAGACCAGAATAATGCTTAGAGTCGACCCATGCTCTTGGCTATTGAAGTGGCCTGACACACTAACTACTGACAGGATCGCAATCTAGATGAATCAGTACTTCACATACTTGACAAACTGAAACTGATTAACTTGTGTTAGGGACAGCCAAAAGGTTATAGCAATTAGCTTTATAGATTGTCTAGTAATTCATTTTATTTGTTGCTTTACAATCTGTTCATTCTCTAAAGCATTGGAGCATACAAGCCTTAAAGGTCTTATATATTCTAACATTTGTGAATCGGATAACCATTAGTGGGAGAGTCTCCTTCTAAGCTAGAAGCATCAATCTTGAAATAACTAGGAGAAATCTTACAAACAATTCTATTCATGAACCAGCCAAAAACCAGGTAAAGAAATAAAAACATCTGCCACCAGTACCAATATTTTGTCCCCGGCAAAGGAAGCCCTATAGGAATTAAAACCCTACAACAAATTTGTGGAGAAAGGTGCACTTATACGAACTTGCAAAAACTGATAATTTCAATGTCCCAGAATGTTTCACGCTTTTTACCCAGACAGAAACATTTCTGATGTCATATACCAGCAAAAAGAAGAAAGCAGTCGATCATAACACATATTTTACATCATGTAGCACGATTGTCTGCATATTGAGTACTTTTTGCTCAAGCATGAAAAATTTCACAGTTCACATATAAGATATCTTGTCAAACTTGGGCAAATTGTTATGTTAACCACTCAAGTAGAGCTGCATAGGAGTCGAGTTGAATTTTGGGCTAATTGAGTCGAGTATCGACTCAATTTTACCAAGTTTGAGCTCGCGGTCAACAAGTTTTCAATGTAAAGTTCGAGCTTGATCTTAACCACAAATTCGAGTAGAGTCAAGTTCGAGTTCGAGTCTACTCGAGCTTTAAAAAATAAAAAATAACTATTTTATTTTAAAAAATGAATAAAAAAGTAAATTTTTCTTAACAAATAATAAAATATTAAGAATATATATGTAATTTCACTATTAAAATAAAAACTAAATAAACATATACTCCCTCCGTCCCATATATTTAGTCATGTTTGGGGATATGTACTTTTTATGCATAGTACACTCCACCAAAAAAGTTTTTCTTTTGTTCCACTTTTGCCCTTAATTATGTGTTGGTCAAAGTAGAAAACAATCTCATCATATTTGTCTTTATGCATCATTAATGAAGGGCATAAGAGAAATTTCATAGTATAAAGTAGTTAAAAATGTCAAACATGACAAACATTTTAGGACAACCAAAAAAGGAAACTATGACACTTTCAATGGGACAGAGGAAATATATATATATATATATATATAATCCAGCGGCTCGCAAATTAATGAGCTGAGTTTTTTGAGCTCGAGCTCAACTTGATCAGCTCAAACTCGACTTGAGTTCAATGTTGACCGAACTCGAGTCAAGCTTTGACCAAGCCAGTTCACAAGCGGCTTCATTTGTTTACAGCTTTACACTCAAGAATGTGTCATTTAACATTAACCCATTGATGATATCCTACCTCTAAAATAGCTAGTTAGGTTCTTTTTTGTTGCTTTTGCAGATCAATTTGCTCTACCCACTACCTTCTCCAGTGATGTCTAAGCTTATTCCTTGCAATTTGATGAACAATCCACTGCCTCTGCATATTCTATCAGCCTGTGATACAGTGGAATTAGGCAGATGAATAGGAGCCAAGCTTAGTCGCACCAACATCGGCCGGCAAGCTTTAGTATGGTCATTAAGCAACTTATGGATTATCCTATAAGTTGCACAATAACCAATTAAAACTTGCGAACTAGATAATTAATGGGTATAGTGACAAAGTTTGATATTTATCAATTTTATATAACCAAAAAAATCATATGATTCTTCACCTCACTTCTTTCCCACTTTCCATCCTGCCCCACAACATAGCATCCACCCTCTAGAAACCGAGAAGGGAAGTTTTCTTGATTTGCACCTAAACAACAATATTTCATATTTAATAGTTTCAGACATATTTTGCAAGCACAAAAGGGAATCATAAAAAAGGAAAAGAAATTCTTCCAATGCACATTCTCCACCTTCTTGATTCAAAACCAAATTACACTCACTATTCCATCTATTAGGCATAAATCTACAATTGGAGGGCACAATCATTGAAGACATATGAATGGGAGAAAGTAATCATTGAAGACGTATGAAAGAAAATCTAAAGCTCTTGAGATTGTTTGTGAATGGGTTTTGTGATTTGGAAAAATACACCACATCTGCGATGAAATTTTTTTAGAATGTATTTGCAAAACTCATGCCGTTTTTGCCAAGTTCTGGTGTATATGATTTCTTATAAAGTTGCAATTTTAATAAAAATTAGTCATCTGTTCTCGAAGTTTGTAAATTATTTGTTCTAATATTTTGTTAATGTAGTGTTGTATGTGTATAAAAATCCATGGTTTTCATTTTTAGAAAAAAATTAAAATACCCAAAATGACAAATTGTTGTATCAAGTGCTTGATAAATTGGCTTTAGTAAACCAAGCTTTTTAATTTTTTAAGAAAAATCATCCATGTTGAAGTAATTGCTATTAATGTAAAGAATTTCAAACTTTGACAGGTAATATTGGTTGTATCCAGTTGGCAAGTTTTGGTTGGTTATTGAGCAACTTATAGGACAATCCATAAATTGCTCTTTCTCTTTCTTTTTTTTTTTTGTTGCAACGATAACATTTTTTATAACCTAATATATCCTATTCCACATATCTAATAGTCCTTTGGTCTAATCGGTCTGTATATCTGACAGACCCTTATAAAGTCTCTTTAGACACCCCCTCCCTATAGAATAGGCAAAGTTCTTCTCAGTCATCCCCAAATTGTCAATCCCCATGCATAAATGATAAATATTCCTGATTTCTTGCATTCCATCCTACCCCACTGGCACGAACCCCATAAAGAATACCTATTTCCCCCCTAGCGGATTTGAAGCCATTTTTTTCTGCCCCATAGAAAATTTCGTCCTTACCCGTTCTTATCTGGATTTCTTGTCTAGAAACTATACACTATTCCATTAACATGTCATGTCTGGCGGCCTTCTCAAGGACCTTTATATCTATTCTGATATAAGAAACAGGAAAAGTTATAACTAGTATTGCTCAAAGGCTTCCAAGTGAGATCAATTTGCTTAATGAGGCTCTTACTCTGAACTTCTGCAAAAATGTACATCAGTCTCACGCAAAAAACCTGGTCGAAAAGTGAAAAATCAACACTGAGGGTGGTGTGCCAAGAAGAAAGTAGAACTCAAATCCAGACATGATAGGATTTATGTAGACAGGTTTGCTATTGGAATCGCAGTTGAACGGAGAAGTGGAATCACAAAAATGTCTATACCCGTCTGCTTTAGCTTAATTTTTATAGAAGCTCCTCCCTAATCTCTCCGCACCCCACCAACAACTAAAACCAATAATACGTTACCAAAGGAACCATCTTATTGATAATAACAGCAGAAGAATAGCTCAGCACAGAAGCGCAAAAACGTAAATAACAAAAGAAAAAAAGTTTTTTTTTAATGAAAGAACCCTCACAGTTCCGAGAAATAAAAAGGGGAAATCTACGAGATTAGGTTAATTGAACTCGAATTAAAAAAAATTCCTGACCCTTACAATCTCAATAGGGGTAGAAGCAGGACAAGTTCTTAAACTAATGTCAATAGGGGTCAATCGAGCAATTGCATAACTGTATCTGCAGTTATGTATCTTGGAGGATTGAAGGGAATAAAGAGAGAAACGTACGTGGGCCAGGAGGGTGACGCCAAGCTCATCAAGCTTGAATTGGAGAAGGGTTCCTTTCGATCCTCACTCCGAATATCTCCTTCACATCCCCACCAGGACCCCTCTGGGACAGTATCAAGGTCAGAAGTTGTGGTCATTGTCCGCACTTTTGCTGCTGTTACCAGTGTCTCCTCAGTCTCAGGCGGCCGCTGCTGTTTTTGCTGCTCAATCTTTGCTGTATGAATTAAATATCACGACGCAAACAACGAACAATAGAATTTGGGGTATCACACGCTTCGTCACACTTGCCATAGATGAACCAACCAACCCGACAGCGTCCACCGCCACTTCCCAAAAGAAAAAAGGATAATTTCAGAAACCTCCTGAGGTCGAGGTTTTCAACAATTTTACTCGGTTCCCTTGAGATTTATATAATTACACAAACCTCCCTTGATGTGATAAAAAGACAACAATGCCCTTCATTAATTGTCAACTCATTAAAAAATTTTATCAAATATTAAAACTCTCTCATTTATTATCAATCAATAATTTAAACTACCATTTTTCCTATTTAACTATCTAGCCTCTTTCTCTTACATTTGTTTTCCTTTCAAACTAATTTATTTATTATTATTAATCAAATGTGTACTATCGTCACTAATAAAATTATCATACACACTAAAGCACCAATACTTATATATCTTGGCATCTATTCCTAATTCTCGATTTTCCATTATTATTAAATAGTTTTCCTGCATCCATTTTTGTTTCCAAATTTTTTATAGGCCATTAGCAAATTGAAATTGTCAAATGACAAATTGAGTGCTAATTTCAATTAGATATCTTGGTATCTATTCTCAATTCTTGATTTTCCATTATTATTAAATAGTTTTCCTGCACCTATTTTTGTTTTCAATTTTTTATAAGCATTAGTAAATTGAAATTACCAAATGACATATTGAGTGCTAATTTCATTATCAAACTAAATGGAGATGAAGATAGTGACAGTGGTAAAAAAAAAATTAAAGACAGGAAGTGGAATAGGAACTAAATATAAGTTGACAGAAGTGGAATATGAACTAAATATAAGTTATACTATTATGGTTGCCATCAAAAAAAGTGTTCTTGGTATATATTTATAACTGTATTGTGTTTCTATTTTTGATATACAATTATTGATGTTATTTCTATAGAGAGAATTTGATTGATTTTGAATTATGTGCCAATGAAAAATATTGGATATTGATATTAGCAATGATGATTTATATTATTTTGTATTAAAAAGGTGGCAGTCATAAAATTAAAATTTAGGGATATTGATGAATACTATTGTGTATTAAGTAAAATCTGATATTGATATGAGATTATAAGTAATTTTTTGGGCATCTAATGTAGCATTTGATAGTTGATACAATGGTCTGCACCAGAAATTTTTAGGTAAAAGAGAAATATTAAAACAAAAATTAGTGTTTATTTAATGGTGATTTGGATGTTGATGGGCAAGTAATAGTGATAGCAAGAAAAGATAAATAAAATAGAGACTGTAAACCATTTTTTTTCTTTATGTTTTTGTTGTCAATTATAGCTCAAGGGTATTATAGGAATTTTGAGAAAATGTATAGCTTTTTGGGCATAAAATGTTACTTAAATAGTAAAAATAGGGGAGGTAAGTGTAATTTTTAGAATTTGAGAGGAATTTTCTGTAATTGTTAAAAACCTCAGGGGAAGTATGTGAAATTAACCCCAGAAAAAAATGTAGTATTTAATCTTTTGAATATTTATTCGCTACCTTTCCTTGGCTTGGCGTTCTTTAATATACTTCCCCTGCTTTCGAAGTAGGAACGCCAATTGGAAGTCAACGCGGATTCTCGTCCCTGTGCAGTTCCTATAGTCCAAAATCAAGGTCAGAAGAACATTGAAATTTAAGACAATTTTCCCTACTTACTTTCGGTTCGGTAAAAAATAATGCATTGGGTCACAGATACGTTTTCTAATCTGTTCACACCACAAAAGAGCTATAAATACATTTTCTAATTCGTTCACATCACAAAAAATACTATAATAATTATTTTAAATAATATATCAAATAATATTCTATTCAAACAGCCCAAAATATTAGCCTTGCATGTCTTATTAACACTCTGTCTTTCTTCTTTACTTGACCTTTTGACTATTTTTGAAATCAATTTTTGGTCATTTATGCAGAGTTTTGGTGATGGATTTTGCACATTTTTACTTCATTCTATAAGGTCATAATAAAGTTGTAATGAGAGGAGAGGTGGTAATTGAGCCTAAATCCAATGGATTATCTATGTCCATTTGGACGGGAAAGGCTTAGGAGATTTAATATTGTGTATGGGATTAATCCCATGGATTCTCAAAACGTTATTGATCTTAAAAGTTACATTGTACCAAAAGTTTTTCCTTAGGTTGGATATATAAGTTTTTCCTTAGGTTGGATTATCTTATGTCAATCCTAAGCCTGCTCCGGCCAATGCAGTATGTACAGCCGTATCCGTGTTGGTCATCACAACTCTTTTGTCTGGTGGTCTTCACTAGTGGTTGTGGATCTGGTGACCTGTTCCTGTTCTGTGCTTTTCATCATTGCCTAATTGCTCTTCTTGAAACTCCAGCCACTCTGTCTTTGCATGATCTAAGATTGACATATGATCCCTACATTTTTTTTTGAACTAGCATGCATTTCTGGCTTTCCAAATTTGTCAGATTATGTTTGCTGTCAGTGTAATGTGGTCTTCTCCTTGTGGTCTTTTCCTCGTATTTAATATACCTTCCCACCATCTCTAGAAGTTTTTCTCCATTGTAGTAATCCATCCCAATGTATTGGGGGCCATTTTTCATATAATTTCTGCAGAAGAAGATCATATGTTCCACTATTTCTTCCTCTTCCCCACAGCACTTGCATAATGGAGACCTTTTCCTATTCTTCTGTGCACCAATTTATTCACAGGAATGCTATTGTGTAAACATCTCTATATGAAGTGCTTGATCTTTTGTTTCAACTTCAATCCCCATAAACTCTTCCATATTTTTTCCTTTTGTTGGGAATAGCTGGTTCCTTCAATGCCTTGATTTGCCTGCCCCTCTGTCTTACCTCCTTCTTTTCCATTGCATATCTAGATTTCACTGTGTATGTTCCCGATTTTGAGTATTTCTAGCAGACCATATCCTTTCTGGGAAACATACTCAGAGGCATCTTCAGTATTTGTTTAACTTCCTCTTTTGAGAAGGTCTCCTCCACCAGCTCCTTGTCCCATCCTCCTTCTTTGATCAAATCTACTACTATATGCAATTGATAGCTTGAGGGTTTTTGTGATTCTATTTTCCCTGTAGGTGTTCCTATGAGCCATTTGTCCTTCCAGATATCTATCATGGTCCCATCTCCAACTCTCTTCCACATACTTTTCTAAAGAACAGTTCTAGAGCTATAAATACTTCTCCATACGCAAGATGCATTCCTTGTGACTTCTTCCTCCAGATTTATTAGTGATAGTTTGTACTTTGCTTTCAGCACTTTGCTCACCAGTAAGTCTGATTGGAGTAAAAGTCTCCATAATTTCTTTGCTAATAGAGCACTATTAAAGTGTTCTAGATCTGTAAATCCTAGATCTCCATCTCCCTTCATCTGTGGTGATTTTCTCCCAACTAATGAATTGCATCTTTTGGTCCTCTCCAAAACTTTGTCGCACGACTACAGATTTATGCACATAATCCTTTAGGTAGCATGCAGCATGCCATTGTATTAGTAGGTAAAGTCATAATGACAGACTTGAGAAGCACCTCTTTTCTTGCATAGCTGAGGCAGATTGTTTTCTATCCTTGCATTTTGGATCTTACTTTATCTATAATGCAGGCAAAAACCTACTTCTTGGATCCTGTTATTACAAGGGGAAGTCCCAAATACTTTCCACTCTTTGCTTCATTGATGTTGTTCAGCTATTCACAAACCTATTTCCCTTTATTGTCTGTTGCAATTTCTACTAAAAAAAGCAGCAGACTTTCTCACAGTTAATGCATTAGCCTGATGTTCTCTCATATTTTGCGAGTATCTCCTGCATGACTTTGGCTTCCTGTGGGTGTGCTTTGCAACAGGAATAAGGAGTCATTAGCAAAAAAATAAATGGGGATAACACAAGGCCATTTCTAACTCAATTTGAGACCTATGATCTGTCTATTTGCTATTGCCTTCTTAATTATATTTGAAAGTCTTTCAACACTAAACAAAAGAGATAGGGAGATAAAAGGTCTCCTTGTCTTATACTCCTACTAGGATGTACATAACCTATCCTTTCCCCATTGAAATTAAAAGAATAGGCCACTGAAGACATATAGCTCATAATCCATCTCACAAAAAATAGGATAAAATCCTATCTTTAACATCATTCTACCCACAATTTTTCATTTAACTATGCCATAAGCCTTTGACGTATCCAGTTTAAGGGCCATAAAAACAGTATTTTCTTTTCTTTTACTTTTGACAAAATGCATGATTTCATGAGCCAGGATAACATTGTCCATAATCAGTCTACCATGAACAAAAGCTGACTGAAAATGGCTAATGTAATGAGTAATGACTCTTTTTAGTCTGTTGGCTAGTATTTTTGCTATGATTCTGTAAAGCACATTGTAAAGACTAATTAGCCTATAATTGGACAAAAAGATTGGATTTTCCACCTTAGGAATGAGGGTTATGCTAGTTTCATTTATGTTTTCAAAAGATGGCCATTACTCAGGAAACTGTGAATAGCAGATATCACTTCAACTTTAATGACATGCCAATATTTTTTTAAAAAACAAAGGTGTCATACCATCAGGTTCAGGAGCTTTATTTGGATGGATGGAGAAAATAACTGCTCTAACTTCTTTTTTCCTCCACAGATTGTATCAAGTTTTGATTTAGTCTGCTTGTAATTGATACAGGCACCCCTTCTAGCACTTCTTCCGTTTCCTATTGCTGAGATGTGGTGAACGTTTGTTCATAGTATCTACAAATCTCCTAGACGATCTCTTGGTCATTTGTACACTATTCCCCATCTTCATTCTGCAGACTGGTTATCCTATTTCTTTTCCATTTTGCCTTCACATATGCCATGAAACTAAGCTATTATTCCGCATCAGTGGCAAACATAACATCAGGGCATTTTGCATATCTAAACTCTACCCATATTGGCTTCCTATTGAATTTGATAGCAGTTCCTCTCGCCAAAGGCTGTGATATGTCAAATTTTTGCTAACAGTTTTATATGTCTCCCTTCCTTTTCTCGTCTTAGTGGGATAATAGCCTCTTTAACTGTCAAAAACATTTGTCCAATCTTGAACCCTACCACTTTGCTTAGATAGTGGATTAAGAGGATCCACACTTGTATCCAAATGTGACATACATGAAAGGTTTTCTGTGCTCTTCTCTATACCTAATGTTCATTGCTGTATAACCAGCAGCTGGTTATCATGACCCATGGTCTTCCATTTAAAGCTTCCTCTGTGGCTTTCTCCTCTTCGAAGTTAAACTTATTGAGTGTAGTTTTTAACTCCTGTGAAATGAGCAATTTCCTCTCCCATGATTCTTCCTTTTAATCTCAGCTTGCATTCTTCTACTCCTATCTGCACATCCTCTGCATCCAGATCTATCCTTTCCAATTCTTTGTTGCTCAGGTTAAACCTTTGGAACGTTTTTGGTAAGGATCTTTGCCATATGTCCGTGCTTATAGAAGGTGCCCTGTATCAATTGAAGCTTCCAAGACCAGATCTTTCTACTTCCTGGGTAGATTAGAAATAGACCAGCTAAAGTGAGCTAATGGAAAAACTACAGTTGAACAGAAAGCCACAGTATGAAAGAGTAAAATAAAACTGCACAAAAAGGGTAAGATAATTAATATAAAAGGAAATCAAGGTTGTAGTGCTTTCTTGACCCCACGACCAACAAGCTCAAGGCTTAGCTATGCTCTTTAATGGGGGACAAAGTTAATGCTTGCATCCATTCTACTATAATAAAAGCCTTACATTACTAAATTTGCATTGAAACTAGAGGATATGAAAGTCTGTTGTATGGTCTTGGATGTTGAGTGTTTTGGATCGCTCAGGTATTCTTTGATTGAGGGTTTGCAAATGGGTTTTGAAATCTTGTTTTGAAATTTTGAGTGTTCGAAATTTTTTGGAACTCCTCCAAAGGGGAGGAAAAATCTCCACTAGAGAGAGAAAGCTCTCATTTAGAGAGATAAAACATTAATACGCTATATACCTAGATCAACCAAAAGTCACCTTATGTCTACAGATGTTCCTGACTTGTTTACCATCTTCATCCGGTTTGTTTAGCATCAAATCAGCCGATGAAACTCTCTAAGGTGTTTTTCAAGCAGCTTGTTGGAACAAACTTGTGTGGTTTAAGGCAATGTTTTAAAACTCTTACCATTAATTGAATTGGTGAGGCGTTGGGGTCAAGATTCAACCAGTCGGATCGGTTCAACCTTTGTGCAATGAATTTTTTTAAAAAATAATTTATATAAATATATATATGCACAATGCAATGGACTAATTTAAAACTTTATGTGATGAAAAGTTTAATATTTTCAAAGAACTTGGATTTTTCAAAATAAATTTTTTAAGTTATAAGTTAAACCAAATAAATTTCATCTCAATCTCAATTATATCTACCAAAAAAATAATCTTAAATCCAATCCAAAAATACCACAATATTTTGAAATTATTCAAAATTCACATATATGAGAATTAGATATTGCGAGTTTAAATTTTAATTCACGTTTTTGGGATTTAGAGAGTGCAATTTAAAAAAAAAAAAAAAGAAATTTAGAGTTTGGAGGAAGTCAAGAGAATCGAAAATAGAGATGGAACTTGATAAGAAACAAAAATGAGATGAAAGTGTGTGGTTCTGGCATTTAATAATTAGTCTTTAAGGTTAAAAAATAATTATTTTTTAAATTTTTTTCAATTTAATAAACAAAAAAAAATTAAAAGATGAAAAAATCAATAAATTAAAACTAAAGAGATTTGATTAAAAAGAGGTGATAAAAGAAAAGAGGAGAGAGAGAGAGAGAGAGTTGAAGATTAGAAAAAAAAGTCATGAGAAGATGAGATTTTTTAGGAAAAACAGAGGAAAGAAATATGGATATTTGTTTCATATAAATATGGTATAAAAAGAGATTAATTGGATGTGATGGTGTAGTGGTTACTATGTCGGCCTTCTATAACAAAGGTCTTGAGTTTGAAACTTGCTAGTTGCATTTTGCAAAACTTTAAAAAAAATATTGAGGGGAAAATTAAAAAATCGGAAATCACCGGTTCGACTGGGTTTACCAGTTTTGATGGGTTTAATCGGTCTTGACTGATTATTTGACAATTTCAACTATAGTATAGAATCGGACAGGTTTCATGGCTGGTTCACGATTCAACCGGCCGGTTCCGTCTGGTTTTCAAAACATTGGTTGAAGGGACATATACCGAGACTTGTATTTATCACTTGGTTAGTGTGTAGAGGAAGACTCAATACTAATCAATGTAGGAAGCTTGGGGAGTCGTGAATGATGATGTATGCGTTTTATGCGGGAATGATGTTGAAACTGTTGACCAATTATTTTAAGTTGCCCTTTTGCCTTTCCTATATGGAAGGAAGTCGTGCATCTGTGTAGTATGTATAGAGGAGCTTGTCCCCGGAGTGTGAAACTGTCTTGGCTGTGTGTGCATATGGTTCAGGATAATTTTGTAAACTATGTGTAGAGATTGGCCTTTGTAGCAACAATCTATTTTGTTTGGCAGGCACGGAATATGAGAATCTTCAAGCATCAAACTTGAATGCCAGAGCAAATATTGTAGCAGATTAAGTTTGATGTTCACGCAGCACTGGCTAGGAAACATGGTGTTCGAAAGTGCAGGGAAATTAGAAACCGAGCATTGCTTGGCATTTTGACTAATCTATTTTCAGTTAGCTTGGTGTACTATACAATTCGTGTATATCTTACATAGTTGCAAAGCATGAGTTGTACTTCAGGTTAATCGCTTGTATGGACAACATATCTATATTTTGATTCGATAAATTCTGAGCTTACAAAAAAAAAAAAAAAAAAATTCTTTCAACAGAAATTATTTATTGCATCACAAATATATTTTTCAGTACACCTTTTTATTTTGTCAATTATCCTTTTATCATACATACATTATTATTATCCACGAAAGTGCTATAATAATTATTTTAAACAATATTATTTCCCATCCAAACACACCAACATTCTCATCTATGATGCACAGTAAGTAGAATCTATCCTCAATTTGGAAGTCCAGGTACATGTCCTCAGTTCGGACAGTAGTATTCTAACTAACATTCTCAAGGCATCATATCGGTAACTATAAAAATTCTAGATATCTTCTTTTATCCGCAGTCTGCCTTCCTTGATACAAAACCAGCGTCCAAACACTAACATTCGACAAACACGGTATCCAGTTGCAATTTTTGCTATTCTGGGATTAGAGATTTCATGTAATTTCAACATTTTAGTAGCATCACAACTGCAGAAGCATGCTTGACCACGTAGACAAGTAATAATCACTGTTGAATATCCATTTTGCTAGTAATCATAGGCTGGTAAAATTTGCAGAGCCTTATGCATCGAGACTGCAGTTAATCGAAGTTGTAGTGCTTGTCCACAGCCTCTGAGACATCCCAAGTGCAGCTCATACCCTTTGGGAATTCAACCAAGTCACCAGCACCAATTTCCACAACTTCCTCAGATCCGTCAGGATAGACTTTAACCTTTCCCTTCAGTAAGTAGCACGTTTCCTTGGATGAGTATGTCCATGGGAATTTGCTAGGAGGACACCCCCACCTACAGAACAATAGAGCTATTAACAAGGTAGACCATTGTGTCTGTAGCCATATTGTACACAGGAAACATATGCTATTGCTCAACAAGCAAAAGCAAAAAGACTAAGATAAATGGTTGAATTGAAATTCAAAATCACTTGGTTTCATGAATACTTGGAGACTAAAATTTTTGCATGGCTACAAAAGAAGCAAGACTTCCCACCTAAGAAAACATATCAGTACCACAAATGTTATTGCAACTTAATTTAGCTTATTCTTAATCTTGATAATTCAGTAATATGGATGGAACAGCACAAGGATGCTAAGAAAAGAAACAGTGGGAGTGAATTGGCGGGTGTGTATTGCACAATTTCAACTTAATTCATACAACATATCACCCACTCTGAAACTATCAATCAGAACTTATCAGGAACATACCATTCTCTTATTCAAGCACACAGCCCCTTGTTACATTGTAAAAACTGAGAATCAAGAGCATGTATCATCGAAGAGAGTGGGATATGGGATATGGTCATCATGGTAGGAAAGTAGCTCTAAGAGTTTTGTCTGTTCTATATATATATATATATATATATTTTACAGTTACAGGTATTTAGGTAATTGAGCTATTCCACGGGAAATTCTCAGCAATTATATGTAGACTCGTAGGGTTAGGGTTAAGTAATCAGATATTGGTCATGGATTTTGAAGGTCATGCATTAATAAAGCCAAAGAGGGAGCTCTTGAATGAAAATCCTACCGCCTGTCTTAAGTGAACAGGCCTCTCCCCTCCCTACTGGGGAAATATTTTCTATATTGGTCAGGCAAGGCTTGGACATTGGTGATCAACGGTAAGTGCTACAGGGAGGAAAGAATGGCAAAAGAAAGGATTATTATTGGATGTAGTTCCACTGATCTCACTGAACTATTCCTCCTTATTCAACTCTTTACTAGAAAACTCAGCCTTTTTCTTCCGAACTATTAGGGCCAATTGATTTCGAACAAGCAGAAGTGGGGTGTCGACCAAAATAGTTCGGTGAGACCGATTGAACCAAGCAGAACTATTAGGATTAGGCACAGTTAATTAAAGCTGAACCAAGGAAAATTTCAAACAACTGCCAAGAACAGTTATTCAAAATTTCCTGGACTCAAGAGAACAGTATATGCAAACATGGTTTACATAATAAAGACTATATGGGTTAAAAATTCCTTTTTCTCTTTTCTTTATTTCCCTTTCAAATGAAGTATCACCTGAAATGAGGTTTCCAGTAAAAGCACAACAAATGTAGTTACATTTTCCTTAAATGATGAAATGCACCCAATCACATTTTATCCGTTGTAATTTGCATTCAACAATTAGCGTTCTAGTCATTAATAGTTCCAAGGTGTTTCCTGATAGACCTACGCTCCCTCGTTGCTTTGCCAGCCCAGAAGTAAAAAAACCAAAACCTTGGGCAATCTTTAATACTCGCTTTGCTCAGTAAATCCCGCCCTACCAATAAAGAGTCCCTCCCAACACTGTTAAGTACAGAAAAACAAAGGAGAGAAGGGACATGTAATGACCTATAGTTCTCTGCAAACAGTCATGGCAGATAGAAAAAGCGTCAGGAAATTTAAAGGGAGACTGAATACGGTAATATTGTTCTTCAGAAAAACAAGGGTGTCAATCCCAACTCTTAAAGGATTTCATAGTGAAAATATAAACAAATAAAAGCTACCTTCTCGTTGGGTTAACAAAAACACCGGAGAGAAACGCGTAAAATTATGACCCATAGAAGTTTAAAGAAGGCTCATACTAGAAAATTGTGTAACAATGCTGAGAAAATTGGAAAATGCGACAAGTGAGTTTCACTCAAGAAAAGGAAAATTCAAGGAAAAATGGAATCCTGGCAGAAGAAGAGTAATCAAATCTTTAAAAGAAAAAAAAGGCATAAACATGGTTTATAAATCCTTCCCTCTCCTCTCATGCCAAGCCAGAAGCTGGCAAGGGAAAGGCAGAGAAATTCCCAAATATTAGTAACTAGTGAGTAATAGTCAGAAAGCTGATATAGTAATTCATTTCATGTTGAAAATAAAAAGGCCGAGAATTGCTTAAGAATACTACAGTAGTAATGACGAGCGATAACGAGAAGATCTGAAAATTTGTCCATGTCGTCATTTTATACACGAAAGCCAGACGAGACGGAAGACCATTCAATTATTGAAATTAAAAAAACAAAGGGATTTCATTTCCTGCTAAGAGAAGGTGGGGGAAAGAAAAATTAAAAATTACTAGGGAGTAGTAAAGACTCCAAAAAAGGGGATACGTATATGGTAAGTGGGGTACGCTTACTTGGGCCAAGTTCTGACGCCGAGGTCAGAGAGCCTAGATTCAGGAGGGTTTTTAATGATCTTGATTCCGGATTTCTCGATGACGCTGGTTGCCATTGGGATTGGGGTCTCTGCTTCAGCTCTGATTACCGCTTCAGCTCTCCTCCCGTTAGCGTAAGCACCTCTTTCTGCCCCTCGACGAAGACGACGAGAGCTTCGTTGGAAGGATAAATACTCGCAGTACTAGTACTACTGGTGGCGGTGCTGCAGCAGCGATAATGATTGCGACGGTTTACATTTTTTACATTTATAGTATCAACAGGGGCTACTCTTACTACATTCCAGGCATCCCATACGTTATGCCACTTGCACCGGTAGCTGCAATGTTTGTACTCAACCATGCCGATGCCATTCCTAATTGCAATTTGCAATTCAATCCCGTCTATCTTTGTCCCCCAGTAAGTACTAATAATAACCACTATATACAATACTCCAAGACTCCAATTATCTAACTATTATTCCTGCTCTGATCTGTCAAGCTTTCTCTCTCTAAGCCTGCCAATCTCTGGACCGTTTGCTCTCATCCGCTCACTTCTTATCTTGTAGTCTGGGCCAACAATTCCCCGGCTGCCATGAGCCAAGGCCTACCTCTTTAGCAATGTTTCGAAACTCGGGATGTTAATTGAACCGGCGAGATGTTCGATCCAGGTTCAACCAGTCGGATCGATTTAAATCTGATTCAATAAATTTTTTTAAAAATAATTTATATAAATATATGTATAAAGTAAGACATGCAATGGACTAATTTAAAACTTTATATGATAAAAATTTTAATATTTTTAAAGAACTTGGATTTTCACAAATAAAAATTTAAAATTACAAGTTGTAACAAATAAATTTCATCTCAATCTTAATTGTATCTAATAAAAAAATAATCTTAAATCCAATCCAAAAATACCACAATACATTCTGAAATTATACAAAATTCACGTCCATAGGGAATTAGACATTGTGAGTTTAAAATTTTTAATTCACGTTTTTGGGATTTAGATATTGCAATTTTTTTTTAAAAAAAAAAGAAGTTTGGAATTTGAAAAAAATCAGGAAAATAGAAAACAGAGATGCAAAACTTGATTAAAAGGCAGAAAATGAGAAGAAAGTGAGTGGATGTGGCATTTAATAATTAGTCTTTAGGGTTAAGGAAACTTAATCTCTTTTTTATATATATTTTCAATTAATATACAAAAACAAAAAAATCCGCCGATTCAATGGTTCAATCCAGTTCTTATCAATTTTTAACTCCAGTCAACTCGAGATAGTGAACTGGACCAAAGTTATGACCAGTTCACAAATTCGATGATTGAACTGTCGATCCAGTCCGATTTTCAAAACAAAGCTCTTTAGAAAGATCAATCTCTAACCACACATGAAAATAAAATTGGGATTTGACATACCAATCAATCAATCTCTTCTTATCAGTTCATCGAATTTGGTTCGTGAATTATCAAACCGAGTATGACTAATATTTTTTATTCGGCAAAATTTTTAACTTGGCTCAAAACTTAGCTTGATTAACATTGGAACTTTGTATGTAAAATATTCAAATTATTAGAGTTCGATTTGATAAACATTGGAACTTTGCAACTAAAATATTCAAGCTATTAGAGTTTGACTTGATAAAAATATTTTCAAACTCAACTTGGTATATAAACAAATCAAACTTGAACACAATTTCAAATACGACAAAATGATCAAACAAACTTGAATACTAAGATATTTAATTCTATTTATGGTGTAATAGTATAATTGAAATCAATGGATATTTTGTTAAATGTAATTTTTTTCTCTATTCAAACATTTCAAAATCCATATTTTTGCTAAAATTTAGGAGTGGAAATCATTCTCTCTATTTAGGAGTGACTTCTCATGAAAGCTGTAATAACAAAGCAGAGGCTTTAATTTCAGGAGGTTAGCGGCTAAACGACCCAATTAAGAGTAATCTAAGGGGGACCCACAAGAAACCCACGTCCAACCAATTGGTGACAGGACGAAGGTCTTATGGACCTTAAACCCAAGTTAAAGAACCCATATCCAACCGATGTGGGAGGGATGCCCCTCCCTCAAGCACACCCTTCACCAATGAATGGTTTTTTCTGTCAAGAGATAGCAACTCACACACCCAATTAGATTAGAAACACTCAAGAGGGTTAGTGGCGAAATGACCCAGTTAAGAGTAATCTACGGGGGACCCACAAGAAATCCACATCCAGTCAATTGGTGACAAGACGAAGGTCCTATAGAACCCACATCCAACCGATGTGGGAGGGATCCCTCCCTCCCCCGAGCACACCCTTACCAATTGCATGTTAATTATTTAGATGAATAATTAAAGAAAGGAAAAATGGTCATTTTCGTCCATAAACTTTTTTCTAGAGTCGATTTAATCCCTAACTTTTATTTCTGGCCAATTTAATACATAAACTTAATTTTCGGATCCAATTAAGGACTTCTGTGGCGGCCGCCACCACCTAAAAGCAATTTATCTCCTAATTTAATATTAAACAAGGGCATTTTTGGAACTTCAGGTGTGCACTCCGTGCATAAATTTAAAACTTTTTGAAGGGATTTTTCATATTTTTAATTAACTTCTTAATTCTTCCTTGCCTCACCCCTCCTTCCTCCTTGCTGCCATCGCCACCGCCTCCCCTTCCTTCAACTGGAAGCTGCTGCTGCTTTTGTTGTCCGCCTTTCCCAGCTGATTGGCTGTGGTTGTAGGGTTGTTCATTCTTAGTCTTTCATTGCTTGCCTGCTCCAGAGGCTTCAACAGAAGCAAGACAAGAAGAAGGTGCCGAATCACAATTTTTCAAATGCCGAATCAAGACAAGTAGGTGCCGAAGCCGAAGCAAGACAAGTCTTTCCTTATCAAGTCTTTTCGAATGCTGAATGCCGAAGCAAGACAAGAACAGCGCTGGCTGCTCTTGAAGGGTTTGTTCAAAAATGTATTGGGAGTGAGATTCTCCAAGATTTTGTGGTTGATGGGCTTGTTCAAAAATGTAATGGGAATGAGACTCTCCGAGGTTTTGGAATTGATGGGTTCGTTCAAAACTGTAATGGGCGTCTGAATCTGGGGTGGTTTTGAAATGGTTTGCCATTGAACTAGAATCATGGGATCTGTAGTGGTAGAAATTTATGGACCTCAAACGTTGGAGAACAGAAGGTGATCTAGCAAGGTTGGGTTGTTGAGGATGAAGATCATTTTGGGAGTTTTGTTGGTGCTGATGGTTGTGGTGCTGTTTCTGGTTAGCTAAAGTCGAAGTAATTGCAATGGTACCAATCATGAGATTGAGGAGAACAAAGAGAATAGCAGGAGTAAACCAGCTGTTCATGGATGCCCAGATCGAAGGTATAGTGATTAACACAGATTCCTCAAACATCGTGCAAATTTTGTTCTTCAGAAATGGAGGGCTGGAATATTGGGGAAGCCATTCGCCTACATTTACAGATTTCCTCTCCTACTTTTTCAATTACAATGTAAACTCAAAGGTGGATAAAAAGAGAAGGATAAGAGGAGGAGGACGAGGAGGAGGAGCTGGGTGGCTAGTGACGGAGGTTGACAGTGGAGAGGAGATAATTTGAAATTTCCAAAAATGCCCTTATTTAATGTTAAATTAGGAGATAAATTGCTTCCCCAGAAGTCTTTTAATTGGATCTGAAAGTTTATGTATTAAATTGGCCAGAAATAAAAAGTTAGGGACTAAATCGACTCTAGAAAAAAGTTAGGGACGAAAATGGCTATTTTCCCTTAAAGAAATACTTCCTATGAGAACCGAGGCAGTGAGTGTAAGTGTATATGAAATTTTTTTTTATAGTAGTTTGTTTCTTTAAGTTTTTATTTCGTCCCCTTAATCTGGCATTTTTTGCTCCTGTAGAATTGAACCTGTTACCTGTGCGGTGGGTCAAAAAGTTGCCAAAAATTGGAGGTCTTGGACCATGACTTGCTTTCACGAGTGACATGAGATCAACATTCTAATTACAAGGATGGTAAATTTTTTTCTTTTTTTTTTGCAAAAAGCGAGGAATATTTTGTGCAATTTTCTTATTTTGATACTAATAAGCTATGAAAATAACAAGGGCATTATAGCTAAAAATTCATAGCTAATTCATAGTTTTTTTTTGTCTTGAATTCATAGTTTCATATACACTAAATTCATTACAGTGCCTATCATTATCCTTTTTTTTTTTTTTCCAACAAACGCCTATCATTATCCACTCATACACTTTACATTCATTATTTGCATTACACTCAGAAATTGGTGTTAGCAAAAAATTTTCTCATTTTTTTTGTCCGGTCAAAAGGTAAATTTTATAAAGTCAAATTTATGTCCTGTTTGGATTGCAATTTTCTAAAATTTTTGTACTATAACAATTTGAGATATATGAAATAAAAAAAATTTGAAAAATATACTCACAAAAAGCGTAAAAATTTTGGTGAAAAATGACCTTCTAAACAAGGCCTTAGTGTTTAGTTCGCCAAAGCGCATTGGAAAGTGGAGATCGTTTACGCTTGCAATGTTTCATATCCCTCGGAGTGCTGCTTAAAGCGTGGATCGACATTTGCCAGATTTATTTGGACCGGGGTGTAGAAGGCTAGGTTATCAATTGGAAACCCTTGTCTATTCTACCTAAGTCTAAATAACAATGGAGACGAGGTATTAGATCTACTTAGGAAATGAATAGGGCGGGCAATCTTGGCTAAGGCAATCTTTGTCAGTGAGTTTTTTTATTTCAAAACATTTATATGAACAACAACTTCCTCACTGTCAAATGTAATACCAGTGCCACGTGGGGGTGGAGAAGTATTTTGTGGGGGAGGGACCTGCTTGAGCTGTAGTCCTCGGAGGGTGGTTACTGGTAGCCAAGAATTGGAATCCTGACCTTCAGAAATTAGAACCCCCTAAGAGGTGGCCCTCTTTTAATCACCATCTCGATATGAAAGTTACTGATCTCATTGAATTTTCTAGGATCTCTGGTAAGATCTCATGCAATGGATTTGAAAGATAAAAGTCGTAGTTGGTTAGAGATCCCAAGTCACCCAATAAGCTTCTTGACGGGATTCTAGGATCATTAAATATCTGACCACCTACTTTATGCAAAGCTTTACAAGATCAATCTTCCTTCATATGCAACAAAAAACCAGTAAAAGCCTCCATTCGTCAAGAACTATGTTAGAATCTCACATTCAAGAAGCTCTGTGCAAGCTGCTGACAGGATCAAACTGATATTAGCAGTTCCCAAAGTGACAATTCAGGCTTCCATCTTCCATCTTTCAATCATGATTTTCATGTCTTTATCTCTTTTCCTAATCTGTAAAAGCAATGCATGTTAAATAGAATAGAACCGTTCTGTACATTATACATCTCTAAAGGTAAAATATGGTTTAACCGTGTTTTAGGAGTTCTACCAGGAATTTGTGTTTTTCCATTTTGCAGAATCATTCGAGTTCACATCATTTCTAGTTAAGCATGTTGAAGCTATTACCACAATTTGAGTTAACTTCTTAATCCCGTTATAGTTTTAGAAAGTTGGAACTTTTCCACTTCATCCGGACCTTCCTATAACAACTAAATCGACCATCAATCAAGGATGCAAGATACTTCACCAAATATCTATAATGTGTATGCCGTAGAAACCTATTAAAGAACCTTGCTACTTTCACATTTTAGAGGAGTTTAAAAGCACATGTTGACCATATCCTAATCAGCAATGAGAAAGAACTCTTGCCAAGAGATATTAGGTTTTCAAATATACATCCATAGTTTTTTCTTCACTCAATTAATTGCTATATTTACAGCCTTTATTCTGTACCATATATATGCCCATGTTACATCAGATTTAACTACCCTTTTAAAGTATAACCCAGAAATATCATGGAACACGGATAAATACATTGCTTACCTCAACGAACGGTTTCCTCCCACGAAGCAAAGCATCCACACTCCTTCCTGTCTAAATAATGAAATTGGAAAAAGAAAAAAATATTCCACCTAAAATATCTAGCAAAGAGAAAAACAAAGTGATAAAGTTGTTTCAATCTAGACAAGAATCCTCTAGGATTGACATTTGAAGACATCCACCATAACCATAGTACTGTTGGACCTCCAGCTTGATCTTAAATAACTTAACTGCACTGCTGGACTACAGGCAGTCAAATCTTAGATGATCAGGCACCTATCCTCTAATTCATCGCATACACGGCCAAACAAGAAGCCAACAATACCTAAATTGGGGTCTAAGTAAATGTTATAGAGCAAACCCAGCTGGTTATTTTGTTCAAGGTGTGGAAGATAAGAAGTTTTAATAGAGATCATGAAAGAAACAGAAACAGCAAAGTTTTACGATAACACAAACTCAGTGCACAAGAATCCTATTTCCCACAATATATGAAGGACTAGATTTATCCGTACCAGAGAAAAAGATTACTTGCATGTATTGAACCAATGGCTGCCTTAGCAACAATGCCACCACAAAAACAAAAAAAAAAAAGGAAGAATACTAAGACCTCCTTCCACACAATGCAGAGCAAAATTACATAGCACCAGAGGTTGCACAAGTGAACATTGAAAATAGAAAAAAAGAATATTTAAGTAACAAAAACAGCTAGAATTTGTGCAAAATTCAAGGGAAGGCCGCTAATTTTGTTAGTGTCATTATAAACTTCTTAGCTCTGTCTTTAGTAGGCATTCCCTAGGTGGACTTTCCAATTAAAGACCGTACTATAAAGCATTCCACCATGAAGGATACAATTGCATGAGAAATAAACTAGACTTTTACATGAGAAATAAACTAGACTTTTCTTGTCACTAACAATCCTAAAGCACAGATGCAAACAACCCTTTGCCATACCCCACCAAAGAAATAGGCGAGAAAAATAAAGTAAGAAAAAACTAACGAAAATAAAATTTATCAACATGGAAGACACAAGGTGTGAAATAGATCTTAATTCAGGATTTCAATGATTACCGAAAAATAAACAACTAACCCGATGTACGGCCCAATAGTCCCGCTCCCTAACCTCAACCAAAAAGGAAATGTGGGAGAAGCCACTCTCTCAAAGATGATTTTTTTGCTATTTCTTACTCGGGCTTCTTGATCACCTAATGTTACGCTTTTCACTCCACCAATCTGAATATTCAACATTGAAAAAATCAAGATTGTGTCAAATCATTTCATTAAAAAAATAAAAGAAATTATGCATGCCAATTCTGCATGACACCTAAGGATTCTGCATGCAACTTTCCCATAGCTCCTAAGGATTCTCTATAATCTTAAGATATTCAAACCAAAGAACTTGAAATGCTAGAGCAATAGGGTGACAGCCACTATTGTATGTCTGTGGAACATTGTCCTCAAGATCATGCGTTATTCATCTTCTAATACGCAAATGAAAGATTTGAGGCTGATGTTGGATAGAGAAATTTTATCAACGTCAATCACTTGTTTTCATAAGATTTCGGATTACCCCTCCCCATAAAACTATACAGAATATGCTTACATCTGCACTTCTAGGTTAACATCCTATATAAGAGTACAGCAGCAAATAAGCCTAATAGCTCTATGCCTGGTTCTTGTTTTTATGACTACCTTTATAAAATCCTGTGACTATTAGTGAAAAAACAAAAATTTGATTATATAGTTTTGGATACCGATTTGAAAAATGCTGAAAAAACAAGCACCAGACTCCTAAGTAAAATGAAGATGCTTTCACTTCCTCTTTAAAGGATTCAAATAACAGCATCTACTTTAAATAAATGAGGACTTGGAATGAGTTCCCACAAACAACACACTAATTGCTGTACCTCTCTCCCTTCTCCTCAGCCTTCCAACATGCTTTCTACTCCCCCTCATCCTCCTCGCAATCATACCAGCAACTTACCCACAAAACATTACAATTATCCATGTACTAAATATCGAAAAACTATGACTGTTTAAATTAATCAAAACAAGACCACAGCAATTTGTGAGTTATCAAACAAGTGAGTTTTTTATGGCCCCCATACATTCTTGACAAATTCAGCTTCGCATGATCACTTTGTATGGCAACCAATTAGTGGAGATAACAATGACAACTAAGGATCAGGATAATTGAAGACCTCTACAAGTTGGGAAGATGCTATTGATATTGCAGTATGATAAGAACAAAGGATCAAACAGATTACTTTCATATTAAGAATTTCCAGAAGGATCTAAACAAACCAGGTCCACTAGGATAGGATTCTTGACAATGTTCTCCAGCCCCTCACCATGAGCAGTGCCTACAAGCATAACTCCTCTCTCTGCAATAGTTCGACAAGCATTAACTTCAGATTCTGTGCCAATCTCATCAATTATAATCACCTCAGGCATGTGATTCTCCACTGCTTCAATCATAACTAAGTGCTGCATAGATGGCTCAGGAACCTGCAATCTTCTTGCACTTCCTATTGCAGGGTGTGGAACATCCCCATCACCTCCGATTTCATTGCTGGTGTCAACAACCACCTATTCCATTTAGGGATCATGGTTGATCAGTTTCTTAAGTAGAGAAGAAAATATATACAAAGCTGTGATAGTGTTGGAAGCGGACTGACAAATGATGTAATACAGAAATACTTAAACATAACAGACCACTCTCTTTTGAAGATCATGCGACAGGACGCGAGATAACTCCCGCATTACTGTAGTTTTGCCTACGCCAGGTCTGTTAAACACAAGACATTCATATCAATAAAGCATGTGAGCTACAAGAAGTACAAGAAAGTAAATCAAACTTAGCAAAGCAAATAACATAATACAACTTCTGAGCAGAAATTGGAAGCAATTGAGGGTCAGATCATATGAATGGAGCAGTGTGGTTGTTTTAAGGCATCGGCATCTCAGGATCCATACTTGTTTGGGAACAATTACATAAATGTGCTATATTTCCACTCCATCATAGTAAAGATGTCAATGTAGTCTAAATCCAGAATGGTATATGTGCTCAGAAATGAAGACTAGCTAACCACAAGCTATATGATTCTAATCCAAGCACTGCACATAATAGTGCATACAGTTTGTACAGTATCACAGGTGACATGGATTAACTTTTTCTTTGATTTGATACCGGAAATACATTACTTCTCAGTCTGGTCTATTTACCACCCAAATCAACCCAGAATAAACTGAAGAAAATTAAAATGCAAGCTTTGCACCTTATGTGTTCACATATCCTTGTTCTGATAAGTAACTTTCATCAATACGATCAGACAGGCATACAGTAAGTATATACCTCCTCTAAATCATCCTATGAAATCCACAATAACTAGATACAAGAAGAGCAGTATATTAAAAAAAGGTGGAAAATGAAGTTGCAGTTATAAATCTACAAATGGACTCATTTTTGCTCCTTTATCTTACATTACAAGCAATCTCAGAGGCCATCTAAATGCATAAAATGAAGAATCTTTATGATCAGGTTTTTCTCCAAGTTGGAGGGGATAAGACAATAGCTGGGCCACATGGAAGAATGCCAAAGAGGATTGAAGGCATGAACAAAGTAAATATCATGTATAAGCTAGGAAGGCATGGTTCCTGATAATTGGACTGATTTCCAAAGGAAATATTTGACACAAGCTTTGTAATCAAGAAAAAGAACTGAATCAATTCAAAAGAACACAACATTAATCAACCTACTGAAGGTTGAATTGAGATGTCATGTAAGTTTTATTGTGTCAATTAATCAGTCTGTAGAACTGCAATTTGATTTAGCAAAAATTAGACGTGTGCATGTAAAGTTATTCACTGCAGATTTTTCTAGTGACATTAAGCCTTATAAATTTTCTTCATGGATAACTTAGTGCTTGGTCTTCTCTTTTCAGACACCAGAGAGAGCCCACGTGCTTTAAAAGAATATTATTGCCTAAAGATGATACTCCCTTCATCCCATTGAAAGTGTCATACTTTCCATTTGGGATGTCCCAAAATGTTTGTCATGTTGAGAAAGTCAAAGCACTTTTTAATCTCTCCTTCCAATATAGTCCCTCCCTTTAATCATATGCATGTTACCATTCAAATTCAAAATTTGAATCTGTGGGGGCAAGATTGGAAAGAGAAGTACAAATATCACAATCAAACCACTATTCTTAAAAGGTTGTATTCCCAAAACATGACAAAAATAATTGGGACAGAGGGAGTAGTTATTTTCATATTCTTTTTAAGTCCAGTCAGTATTTGTACCTCTCTCTTGCAATTTTATAATAGGTAGATGTGGGTTGCATGTGAATAAGATAATGCTATAGCTGAGTTTCATGGAATGCTAGGTAAAGAGAAATTAGAATGAGCAAATATTTGTCAAAGAAATATTAGACCACAATACAGTAATATAATTCTGAAACACCAGTGACCTGGTTAAGAGAAATTCTTTCCATTTCAATTCTTTTTGTGCAATGCCTATTAAGGTCTAAGAAGAACTACATCTGTATAGGAGATTAGTTTGCTAACTGACCTTCCAAAAAACAAGATGCTCTCACTGAAGTCAAGCAAATCCCTAACCATGCTAACATGCTCCTGGATTGCCCTTCCAACTCTGCATGTCAAACCAATAACTTGAACCTTTCCTGCTCCTAATTGCAGATATGCGGTGCAAGGTACCCACAATGCCAGCTCTATTATCATCTCCAAATTGCCCAATTGCATTTTGAGCATACTTCTAGCTCTTCTATTGTCACCTGGTTAATCAAATGGCTTAAAATATATAGGGTAAAGTGCACCATGGCCTATTAATCTATTTTAAATTCTCATCTAGATCATTAAACCTTTTTTCCGTGTCAATTGGCCCACTAAACTACTCAAACTGTGAAATTAACCCATTATGCTAGTTTCTTCTGTTAACTCAGATGGCATAATGCTAACGTGAAAGGCAAATGCCTTTGGCAAGGACAAAAGCGATATCTTGTCTAAAATCCATCTTCCCTAATCAACTAATCCTTCTGCTCATCAGATTAGCTTGACTAATTTCAGTTTAACATCATCTATGAGAATTCCGTTATCCTTCTTGTCTACACATTCTTTCATTCTTTGAACTTTCGACATAGCTTTCCCACTTGTCAAGAATTATGTCGCAGAATCGTCCATCTTTTCGAGCATGGCAAACCCTGCAATTAGCCCTTTCTACTTCAATTCATCATTCTTCTTTATCCTCATCCTCATGACCCTTTGGAACGAGATGATGTCATCTTTCTTGACTTCTATATTATTATCTTATTATCTGAAGACTGTTTTGCTGCACTACCTTTGGTTCCTAGCGCTATGGGTTCATCATGGGTTGCTCTAATTGATGAGTGTTGAGCAGTGGCTCTGTGGGGAGTTGGGGTCCTCGGTGGCTGTGGTGGTTGACAATCGGGTCGCATATAAGTTGTTTCTTGAACCTCTCTTCCTAATCTGATGACAAAAAGATTTTAATCGATAGAAGATATATCTTAATGAACTAGGGAAGGTAGGTTGAGGCAAACTGCTGTTTTAGTCCCCACTGAAAGCATCTGTCTCACAGGTGTTCTGTCTAAGTTAACTGAAAAAACTAACGGAATGGGCTGATTGCATCAGTTTGAATAGTTTAAGCATGTCAATTGACACAATAACAAGTGCAATGACCGAGCTGAGAACTTGAAATAGTTTGATGGTACTACCTTTCCAGATGCTCAATATGACATCAAATTTGTATTATCGTACCATAAACCAAGAAATCAGTAGGATATTGCAAGAGGCATGCAGATAATTCAGCAGAATTCAATAAACCAAGGAAGAATCCTATAATCTAGCGATTCACCTCAGTGTCCCTTAAAACCTGCCTCCCAAAATCACCAGCATAGCATGCCTGCGGCAACTTTCCCAGGTCCAAGATCACCTATTGGTAGAATGAAACCAGAAAGTTTAGTTGTGGGACATCATCTATAGCTAGTTATTTGAAAGCTAAGAAAATTAAGCCAGTTAGTTTTTGTCGTCGAGATGATGCTGCTCTTGTAAGTTTGCCGCCAATGATAAACTTTGGGGTTGGAAAAGAATACTTTCCGCCTCGAAAGATGGCAATTCTCAAAGAAACGACCAGAAAACATCAAATGGGCCATTATTCGAAGAGAACAAAAGATGAAATAAATAAATCTGACTTATCACTTTGCAGAATGGCATGTGCCATTTCAAGCAAGAGGGTGGACTTCTCGTTTAGAAAATACTGGATGGAAAACATCAACGGACCTCTAACAGCTGAGATTGCTTGGAGTCATGCATAAGGATATTACGCAAATCGCAAGGAAGAATCTGCACCCAAAAAAAGAAAAGAAAAGGCAGAAGTCATCTCAAGAATCCATTTGCAGAAAAGAAACTACTATGTCATCACTTGGTATCAATTTTTCACCACATGGCAGCTAAGGAGACCAAGTGCAATTAGCAAAGAGACTTGATTTTAGAAAAAGAAATAAAAATAAAAAAAACAGTCAGGATCTTTATTTGTTTTTGGCGAGAAATGTTGTAAGCAAAGTCGTAGAATAGTACTTGAGAAAAAAGGACATGTCAGCATCGCAGTTTGTAAGGGAGGAGGAAAAGATCCAACAATCAGTATCAGTTGTACAACTGAGGAAGATGCTAAGATTCAAGGATGAAATAAAAGTATAATAGAGAGGGTGATAAAATAAATGAGAGGAGGAGAGGGGGGGGGGGTTTGCGGGGTGTAGGGGAGAAGAGAAACCTGAAACAGAGCGTGGATGTCATCGTCGTCGTCATCCCGAACAAGAACCTGGTTGAGATTGGTGGAGGCAGATGATGTAGAGGTGAAAGGCTGATATAGATGATGGTGTTGGAGTAGGGTGGTCAGGCGAGGGAAATTATTTGTAGGACTGGTATAGTACTTTTACCAGTAGTAGTACCCGCCGCATAACAGCCGTTGAGGAGCTTGAGTTGGAGGGGTGCAAGTGGAAGTGGGTGGGTGGTCGCATGATTCTTGTTTTTTAAGGAAGAAGCAGCTCCAACTCCAACTCCCATTCCCATTATTTCCATTTCCCTTCCCTCCGTTGTTGCCACCATTGCCTGCTATGCAGCAAGCTTCTGTAACCTCATACTGCAGCTAAGTCGTGCTTCGGTGGGCTTACCAACTACACTCCCCCGCCAAAGCCCACTTTTCCCCCCCTTCCTCAACGCTGAAAACCGGCCCAAATTAAAAACAAAATCCATTATAATAACTGCTGTCGAAAATCTGCATTTGCCGTCTCTTTTTTTTTTTTTTGGGAATAATTTGGCCTCCACACGGATTGATTAGAGCAGCTCGAAAGAGATGGACGAATTTGAAAATGAGTTTTAGGCGCAAATAAGTTTCAAATAAGTAACAAAATTTGTTAGAATTTTACGTGTTGTTGCTTAAACTCTATTTTATTTTTTATTTTTGTTGTTTTAATATGTTGCCTTGGGTTACGCGGATCTAAATCCGTCCAATGTGGTACTACAGCCCCAGTCCAGTCCTCAAGATGTACCCAACGTTAAGTTATAGAGTAGGGTGGCCTGCGGATCGGATCCAACAATTTTCCCCACCATATCGGGATAAGTATACGCAGAGTCGTCGGACAGTCTAGCGGCGGTAGTTCTAGTGTGTCTGGACGTATGTATACATTGGGGAGTGCGGCAGAGTTGTAGAGAGATGAGCACCGGAGCATATGGTTTCGGGTACGGTGGAAGCGGCGGCAGAGGCAGCGGCAGAGGCAGCGGCAGAGATGATGATGAAGAAGAAGAGAAGGGCATATTGTGGAAGCTGCCAGAGGTGAAGTCAAGGCAGTTGGGTAAGATTGGCCCTGCTTTTGGTGTTGGATTCGGCTGTGGTGTCGGTTTAGCCATCGGCATCGTTGGAGGTAGTATTGCCGACTCAATCGCTCGCTTCCTCTTTTTTATTCGTTTGTTCTGTATGCATTTCTGCTTTTGCTTTGCTTTTACTTCTCTATGCTTTCTCGTCTTTCTCCTGAATAAACTGTAGGTATGGGTGTTGGTCCTGGAATTCCTGGATTACAGTTGGGTTTGGGAGCCGGAGCAGGCTGCGGACTTGGCCTGGGATTTGGGTACGGAGTTGGAAGGGGTATTGCTTTTGATTACAACCGCCGATACTCCAACGTCGCGAGGTATGTTTCCTTAATTTTAGCTTCAACTCTTTGTGGCGTTATCGGCATACTGCTGATCCTTGTCCCCCAAAATCATTTCATCCGCTTTTTCTTCTATTTCTCCCCAAAAACCCAACTAAACTAGTTTTCATTTGACACGATTGTAACATGATGCAATTCATTCAATCCTTGGGGAGGAAAACAAACGGATTCTAGATTTTAGTAATTTATGAGCATGAAGACGCTGCTCCGGGGTCAACAAGTCTTTTCTTGTCTGCCTAGTGTAGCTTATATGCGAGGCTTACATTATTGGATGCTTCCTGTTTGTCAATTCTCTCAGCTTTTCAAAAGTTCCAGCCCTCTTTTATGATTCGTATCTACTGATTCTGCACGGAAATATGTTTATCACGGCTTTCCAATTGATCCTTACTGGAGAATAGATGTGTATGTTATGTCTATGTCTGTCCATTAAACATATCCAGCTTGGGCTGGTTTATAATAATGTTTCTGGCCAGCAGAAACCCATTTATGCCCATAGACTCTTTTTCTTTTTTTTTTGGGTGGTACGAATATATACCCATTTTTTGTTCATTTGAAGTAATATGATTTGTATGCTAAACAACTCAAAAATTTCAGTTCATTTTTAATCTGCAGTACTTTAGTTCTGTCAAAGGATTTGTTTATCGCAGTTTCTAGTTTTGTTGCACTATTAATGAGTCTGCAAGGCCATAAACTGCAAAGCCATTTTTTTTGTTCGTTTGAACAAATATGATTTGTATGCTAAACCACCAAACCACTCAAAAATTTCAGTTCATTTTTAATCTGCATGGTACTTTAGTTGTGTCAAAGGATTTGTTTATTGCAGTTTATAGTTTTGTTGCACTATTAACGAGTTTGCAAGGCCACAAACTGTTTGTCTGATGCGACTCCTTTTCCTTTCACCATACTTTGGTAGTGACTACATCCATTGAGGTTTGGACTGGAGTTAATGGAATTTTAGGCTGCTGAGTTAAGAGTATGCATACTGGTCTGGTTTTGGTATGTGTAAAGGTGATCATTAACGAGTTGTTGAGTAGTGCTCTGGTATTCCTTTAATCTGTATTCCATATTTAGCACAATCCTTGTTTTTTTTTTATTCCCCCACTATTATGCAGTGTGTCATTATGCAATATTCTTGCAATAAATGGCCATCACGGAAATCATTTTTAAGAGATCATAATTTGAAGACACGGTTTTGGTGTCTGTTCTGCTATAAGAAGATCTTCACATGTCTGGATTGCTTGTGGTTTGTGGTTCAAGATGAGTTACAATTGAGAGAATGCAATTGAAGGGAACCTATTGCCACCGTTCAATTCACTTGTTTTGACATATATTGGCGACTGTATTTCTTTCAGTATCAAGGTTTCATATTCCATTTTCACCAATCCTTAATGGTTAGTCTTGTAAAGTCGGGAAGATATGAGTTTGACAGTGATCAGGTGAAATTATAGTCTTGCTTTGGGGAATATCTGGAATAATCTTTTTCTTCCTGATAAGCTAAGAATCTTTATGTTCTCCTCCTGTTCATGCTAGTTGTTCAGGTGCCTGAAGCGTAAGCAGTCTTAATGGAAGTTCATATACGTGTTGCTGATCCACTTATATGAAGTTCCCTTAGTGTCCCAACCGTAGTTATTAAACCTGGCCTGGCAGCTGAACCATTCGGCACGGTGAATTGGCTGTAACTAGGCTGGGCCCGGGTTCAGTCTGACCATTTAAGAAGTGACCTGGTCAAACTCGTTTGACCCGCTGATTCAATCACTAACCTGGCTGGGTTTTGGGTGACATGGTGGGTCATTGGTTTTGGGCCCAAATTTATGATTTTGCCCAAGGTTTGAACCTTGTCCCGCAACCTAAATGTGAAGAGACTTTACCACTAGGTTAAACTTTCACTTGTCGATCAAATGTCCCCTTAACTATATTTTTATATTTTTTTATTATACAATTTATCCCCTCAACTTTCAAGCTAGAAATGTTATCATTAGGTAACAATAGTTGTGTATTTAAGAATTGTTTCATAGGCGAAAACAGATTTTACAAAGAATTAATGCTGCTGCTTGTTTTGTTGCTAAATCAAATAGTTTTGTTTTATTTTTTACTACATGACCTATATGTCTAAAGTATGCAAAATGCTATTGAGTCTTCTATTAATATTTATTGTTTCAAAATAAATCTTTCTAAATATAATAATTGATATATAAAAGCACTTTATTTATAGATTTTACATTTGCTAAGATAATTAATATATTATTTGTATTTATGAAATATTATTTTCTGGCCCACTGGTTCAACCACCTACCCACAAGTTGAACCAGTGACTCATCCACCCTGTCCTTTTGCCGGGTTCCTTGCCAGGCCGGGTTCAATGACTGGTCTGAAATCTCTTGATTTGTGACCAATTGATCGAAGAGCTTGACCTACACAATCAGAGTTGGAGCTTTCTCATGTTTGACGTAGCTTTTGAACTACCCAGTAGCAAAGTGGGTACTGGAAATTTGTCTGGAAATTGGAATGAACTTTGCAAATCCCAAAACTTTAACTGGAGAAAAATGATTATAAAAAGCAGTTTGACTTTTCTTTCAAAAATGATATCCTTAAGCTTTTGGGTTTTCTTTTAAAAGTAAAAGAAAAACCAAGGGAAAAGGTGACAGTGGATGGTACCTCATAATTGATATTTGCTGAAGTCAAATAGTATGTTCCAAGGACATTTTTGAAGGAGTATGTTCCAAGGATTAATCTTTTATAAATGTCAGTGTAAGGTTATTTTTACACTAGCAGGTTTAGATGAATGCTATACAATCTTTATTCAAATTTGAAATTTGAGTTTTTGTGTGAATGAAATTTTGATGCTCAGAAAATTATAAAACTACAGCTGATTACCTTGAAATAAGTTCTTATCTATGGCCTCTTGATGTCAGGGATGAAATTGGTGCTCTGATCAATGAGCTTGTAATAAACACCAAAAAGCTAGTCAAAGCTACTTCCAGAGAGGTGGATAAATGGAGACGACAATAAGTTTGCACAAACTCGCTGCTCTTGGTTCTTGGTTTTAGACTTTGCTCTTTTGTGAATGATCTGAACCTGTGGAGGAGATTAGGTTGTAAATCATTTGCTGGTAGCATGTGAAACTCTAAAATGGAAGAATAGGTATACAAGGGAATAGGTTGCAAAAAGAGTCTCTATACAGTCTTTGACCTCAACAATTTTGCTGAAAGCCTCATAGTGCAATAAAGAAAGCCTCAAGTGAGAGATTGGGAGCAACCTTTCTATGTTAATATAATTGTAGCGATTATTATTATATTGAAGTAGCTTTCTTGTAAATATTGAATCAGTAGCTTGACATGCTACTGCAATGTCCTAGTGAGACTTGAATTGAGATTCTTTCTTTCAAGGGTTCTGCAAATTTAGTTTTTCCTTCTGTGTTTCTGCTTTGAATACGGTTGTTACAACAGAAAATGCAGTGTGTGTGTGTTTTCTATTTGTTGGTTTCAATAACATTTTTATAACCTATACAGACCCGACTAGATCAAATAAGTGTTCTGATACCTTCTTTGAAGTGGAGTTTGAACTCTTGACCTACAACCAAAGAGGGCCTTAATCCTTTTCTGGTTGCCATTGAGTTAAAGCTCGGTGGTTCCTGGTGCTTCAGTCAAATGTGATTGCTAAGTTTTAGACTATAAGAGTGCTGCGAAGAAAATTTTGAGAAATATAGGCGCTGCAGTGCACTCTAGCTCCGGCGGACAAATTGGAAATTGAATTCTGGAAAGTAATAAGAAGCAGCACCATTTTCTGGTGATTAAGTGGTAGAGTTTGACTGTAATCGGACTAAACAAACGCCTAGTAGCATCACAATCATTACTGTAGCACTTTTTGTGACAAGAGTTTGGATAAGAGTTTATTTGTATAATTTATTTGAGATAATTACTGTAGCACTTTTTGTAATGTGATGTATGTGAGATAAAAAGGTGGTTGGAAAAATAAAAAAGTGGTTGAAATTTGTGAAGTAAATTTTTTTATTTGAAATCAAACCCAATCCAAACAAACCCTATTGTAATTTTAAAAGTTACAATGCATATATAAAACTCTATACATTGTAATTATGAAAATTACAAGACAATCTATGAATTTTTTTAGTCGTTATTGACTTGGGAGTTAAAAGATTCGTAATTTTCACTTAATAAATAAGGATAATGAGATAGAATCACGATTTGGCTTGTAATTTTAAAAATTTTAGATTAACGATAGTTACTGTGTTTGCAACATTTTTATCAACCTTCTCTTTTGGTCCAATCTATGCAAAGGTAATTCTTCAACAGCAGAATGGAGAGAGGCCAATTAAAACAGAAACTAGTATTGGAAAAGAAAAAGAAAAGGAGTGAAATAAAATAAAATGAAGGGATGGTAATTGGATAACGGACGTTATCCAAGGCAAGGCATCCTCAATGCGGTTGAGCATGACTGCTCCACATCAGCAGCATGATCAGCCACGTGGCCAAGTTCAGCCTATCAAAATGCTGTATCAGATTGCAGCATCTTTCCCTTCTCATTGCAGACCAATCAGAGATCACAAGCAAAGACAATCCCAGTTGGCAAGCCCACATCCACCAGAATAAGCTTTTAGTTGGGAGTATCCGTGCATCAACTTCTCCTTCCCATAGTCCCCATTTCTCATCATCATATCACCCGTCCCGTTCCCCGGTGCTTCCCAGTTTCCAAGTTAACCCCCGCATTAGCAGTATCTGGACGGGGTACCAAATCTCAGGGCACGGTCAAATGGCTTCTCTTGCAGCCTCCACTGCTGCTGCCTCTCTGGGCGTCTCTGAAATGCTCGGAAACCCTCTGAACTTCACCAGCTCTTCAAGGTGCGCTCCTTCCCCTTCTAACACCGCCAGTTTCAAGACTGTTGCCCTTTTCTCGAAGAAGAAAGCTGCTGCAAAGCCCAAGCCTGCAGCCGACTCTTCATTGGACGACGAGCTCGCCAAGTGGTATGGTGAGTTGTCAAATTCACTTTATTAGTTCCCTCCTTCAGTTAGTTATATTCACTGATCTGATCATAAATCATGGAAATTGGAATCCATAACTCGCTAGCAACTAGTAATTTGCACCATCAAAGTGTCAAATCTTTTGCTTGTAAATACTAATGCACGCACGGTTGCCTGAACTAACACTTCCTTTGATGCTTAAATATTTCAGGACCTGACAGAAGAATTTTCCTGCCCGAGGGGCTCTTAGACAGATCAGAAATCCCCGAGTACTTGACAGGAGAAGTTCCTGGAGAGTAAGTTGTTTTTTGCGCATGCTGCCTCGCATTTTACTAACCCTGAATCTGTGTCTATACATGTCCCCTTTTCTGAGAATTTGCAACCGGCAGTCACGGTGACAATATCTGATTTGGTCCATATGCAGTTATGGATATGATCCTTTTCGCCTCAGCAAGAAGCCAGAAGACTTTGCCAAGTAAGTAAAGTAACCCTCGATAGCACTCTCAAGGATGTGCTTGCACATCCATCACATTAAGATCCACATTGGAATTTCCTTTTTGCGGGTGTACATGTTGACTCAGGAGGATACCATATTATCAAACTACTACTTTAACGAACACTATTCATTCGGGGGCCATTTTGGGATTCTTGTAATGCAGATATCAAGCATATGAGCTTATTCACGGCCGCTGGGCCATGCTTGGTGCTGCTGGCTTTGTTATCCCTGAAGCCTTCAACAAATTTGGGGCCAATTGCGGCCCTGAAGCTGTTTGGTTCAAGGTACGCAAGTAGTAGTTACTTCATTTCCTTGCTGCAAGCCTTCCAGATCGTATGACGGCATTGCACCTCGTTTTATCTTTTTCTTATCGCGTTAATAGTTAACACGCAACTTGTGCAGACTGGTGCTCTACTCCTCGATGGCAACACATTGAATTACTTTGGAAAGAACATTCCCATTAATCTTGCATTTGCTGTCATTTTTGAGGTTGTTCTTGTCGGTGGTGCTGAGTACTACAGAATAACCAATGCACTGGTATGCTCGCTGAGTTTGATAACGCTGAGATTTTGAGTTGTTAATACTACTGTATCCATGCATCATCACCATGAGAACTTGGAGATTGACTTGTGCGAGTGTGTTACATACAGGATCTAGAGGACAGGCTTCACCCAGGGGGTCCTTTCGATCCATTGGGACTTGCCAAGGACCCTGACCAGTTTGCCCTCCTAAAGGTGAAAGAGATCAAGAACGGTAGACTGGCCATGTTTGCAATGCTTGGTTTCTTCATCCAAGCTTATGTCACTGGACAGGGTCCTGTTGAAAACCTTGCAGCTCATTTAAGCGACCCCTTTGGTAATAATTTGCTCACTGTCATAGCCGGAACTGCTGAAAGAGCTCCAACCCTGTAATTCCTTCTTTTGATTTGTCGTTCTAATTGTCCGCGAACAGAAAATCTATGAAATGTACAATTTGATGGGACATTACAAGGCAGTCAGCAATTTTCGAACCCTGTAATTGGAAACCATTTTTCAGTTTATACGGCATGCAATCCTTGCTCCTTAGTCTACGACAACGCTTATGGGATGCTTACCTTAAAATCCTCTCTGGATAAAAACGTTCAGTTTTTTCTGTAATACCAAACGGTTTCTGCTTACACCGAAATCTAACCAAGGCAACTCAAGCAACGCCTGCCTTCCTATGTAAAGACAGTTTAAGACTCTCCAACAACAACGATATGTTTGTTCATCCTCATGCAATGCCCATCGCCCAGGAACGTTATTAAACAATAGAAACGCACCGTTTCAACTGGGTATTCAATAAGACTAAACTAGTTTGTAGGGATTTTTATTGTGGAGGCATTAAAGTTAATGGCAATCCTAGGTCAGAACTTTTGTCAACTGACCTCCGGCCTTGCATCACAAGGACTAACTGTCGGCTATATTATTTATACTAGTAATAATTCATGTGCACTACACGTATATATATTTCCTAAGATTTAAAACTTTTAATGTACAAAATTTTTATGTAAAATTTTGATTATTGGCATAATATAAACTAAGAAACTATATAATGAACAAGATTAAACAATGGATAGTTGTACAAAATGTTTATTGTATAATGTATAGAAAACAATTAAAAGTTTATTGTGTATTTTACAGTTATAAAAACTCTAAAGATGGAAGGTCATCATAATTAAACTAAGTTATTGGTGTAATATTGACTAAGAAACCATATAATAAACAAATACAAGAAATTTTTATCAATTTCAAAAGTTGTAAACTTTTTCTGTTATATTTTTTTATTTATTGATAATATTTTTGGAGTTTTATTAATTAATATAGTGAATTTAATCAGTAATATAACCTTTTGTTTTCTCATTAACTATTTATAACCTTTTGTGTTCTTATTAATCATGATTTTCTTCTATACCAATATATATATATATATATATATAATATAGTTAACTTTAATTATCACGCATAACAATATAATAATTGGAGATAATTTTAACACATAAAATAATGAATTGGAGATGAGGGAAATGATTGGTGAACATAGTTATAAATGAGCAGTTTTTAATTTTAAATACCAAAATTTTTTAGATGTAATTCATTAAAACTTTCATTTTTCTTATTAGTATCATGATTAAAATGCAATAACTCTAATTAAAAGGCATGCAATAACTCTAGTTAAAAGACATGAGGGTAATTTTGGCATAACAAAAATTAAGATTAAAATATGCTTACACTTTTCTGCTTCCTATTGCCAAGACTAGAAGCATAATCGAGTCAAGTTGTGCTCGAGTAGTGCAATACTGGATCTCAACTCGAATTAAAAAAATTGGATTCGATCTCGAGTTCGAACTCGTCGAACTCTTGAAAGTTGAATTCAAATTCAAACTCGATTTTGTTTTGCAGTACTTGAGTTTGAGTTCGAACTCTTGCTCATTGAGGCCAATTGAACTTATTTCGAGTTTAATTGAACCTAAATGAGTTTAAGAAATATAAATTTATATTTTATATAATTTTAAATAAGGGACAAAATGGACATTTCACACTAATACATAAAAATTAGTAATATATATATATATACACGTGTGTGCGCGCACGCGCTCTTTCGAACTTTACATATTAAACTTGACCTTGACTCGTCAACTAGTTCAACCTGGTCGAACTCAAGTTTGCAAGTTTAAAATTAAGTTTTGACTAAATAAACTCGTGAGTTATATATATATGTGTGTGTACGTGTGTGTGTGTGCATGCACCCTTTCGAACTTTATTTATTAAGTTTGACCTTGGCTCGTCAACTAATTCAACCTGCTTGAACTCAAGTTTGCGAGTTCAAGATTGAGTTTTGACCGAATGACTCATGTTGTATACACGAACTCAAGTCCAATTTTGAAAAAAGTCATGCGGATTATATTTTGAATTAATCTTTTTTACACTAACAGAACAATGTAAGCGTTTGATAAATAATAACTATGTAAATTTTGAATTTGAAATTTAACTTATACATATATATATATATCATAATATAGTGTATACACTGTTAGTATATATAAGATTTATTTTTTTAAACATCGAAGCTGATCCGCAAAGTCTGCCGGATGACTCACGTTGTATGCACAAATCCAAGTCCAAATTTGAAAAGTCAGGAATTTTGGGTAAACATCTACAGAGAAGCCGTTTAGAGTTGAAACGTTACCCATTTATTCGGTAAACTTCTTCAGGTAGTAATAATCCATAGACAGTTTATGCTCTTGAGAGGATGGCAACACGCAAGAAGAGAAAGACTAATCAATGGAGCTGCCCTAATGACGAGGGTTCTCAGAGGTTTTGGAATTCAAATCCTATGTGTGTGACAGTTGGCGGTGAAAAGAACAGGGGAAAGATGGGAGGATAAAAAAGAATAATACAATAATAAAAAGAGGAGAAAGACAAACATAAACCCGTAATAATGTATATTTCCTCCATCCCATTTTGATAGTTCTGTTTTTTTTTAACACAGTTTAAGAAAAAGTAATTAACTTTGTTGGAAAAGTAAATTTAGATTGCTATTTTTCTATAATACCTTCACATTAAATAGAGTATAATTTTATGGGAATTTGAATTGATAGTAAAAAAAGAATCAACTCTCATTAAATGAGGTAGGTTTATAGTAATAAAAATTTATATTGAATAAGGCTATTTTAAGAAAATTAAAATACAACTACATTATTCAATTGGAAACTGGACTATAATTTGAGACAGATAAAAAAGAATAACAAGACTATAATTTGAGACAGATAAAAAAGAATAACAAGACTATCAAAGTGGGACGAGGGAATATTAGTCAATAATCCTCTATGATTGACGAGGGTGCTTCCACGAAGTGGAAACCAGACAGCTTAGGAGTGGGTCTGGGGTCTACAAGGCGGGGCTCCTGCCCGGGACTTGTAAATGCTACAATAGTGTCTACTGACTAACTTTGCATATATAGCATTAAAAAGAAGCCATCATCAGAAAAGTCATACTATAAGAGAGAGAGAGAGAGAGGGAGACAGAAAAATGGATGCAGTCAGAGAAGAAGAAGAGCACGAGGTTGTGATAGTTGGCGGGGGTATTGGCGGACTTGCAACGGCCCTTGCTCTTCACAGGTCCATCTTCTCTTTGATTCGCTGTTGGTTTTGTGTATATGAATTAGTTGCAGAGGCAAGAATTGTAGTGCGTGATAAGTATTAGCTGATTAATTAACCAATCATTTGCAGAAAGGGACTCAGAAGTGTAGTTTATGAAAGATCAGAGAGTCTGCGAGCAGAGGGTTCAGCTATAGGCGTCTTCCCTAATGGGTGGCGGGCACTTGATCAGCTTGGTGTTGGGGATGTGCTCAGAGACAAGGCTATTCTTGTTCAAGGGTGCTTATCCTATTATCTATCTGTCTATCTATTCCCAAGCTCTGTCTATCTATCTAAGTTTTTTTTTTCGGAGTAATTTGCTTCTATATACCGCTTGTTGAATGGTAGTTTCAGTTAATTCTCTGTGCTATGCTGCTACATAGGAAAATTTCAGGATAAAAGCTTATAGCCCGTCCCCAACTCTCTCTCTTTCCTTCAAAATAGCGAGTATGATTGCAAATCAAAGGAACTTAGGTGATAATCACATTAAGGAACTTAGTGTGCATTATTTGAGTTTATATCACGTTAAGTGATAATGAGTGAATAGTTTTTTTTTGGAACAAGTTTTAACTAGAAAATTCGGTGTCACTTAATTAATTCAAATTTTTAATTTTTGATTATCAAATGCATCTGAACATGCTAAGATCTGAATTTAAATGTTGAATTGAATTATCAAATAGGATCTTAGGCAGCAAAAGCAAATTTGCACCATCACTCAAAATTCAGCATCTTCGGTTCCACTCCGAGTCATCTGTACATGGTCAAGTTCTCAAAGAAATTGAACCTTAATCGCAATTTGGAAGAAGGTTTAGAAAACACAGGAGAACTTGAATCATTTTTTATAGAGCTTGCAGATAGTTTCTTTTTCTTTGTTCTTTTTTTTTTCTTGATGTTTCATGGCTATTTGCAACTTTGATGGGTTCTGGGTTCTAAAAAATAATCATTTGCTTTTAATTGTTTGACGTGTGTATTGATCAATAAAAACTTATACACAAACAAATTTTTTTTTTTTTTAAAAAGGTTCCATAGGTAGGCAAGTTCTGTCTTTTACATCTCTGCTTCTGTATTTCTTGGCAAACCAGAGAATATCTGCAACTTGATCCCAAAATTGATTACCTGATTTATTTGCCAACATGTACATACAGAGGACAGGACATACGGGTTGACGAAGGAAACCAGCAACAGCCAATACCATTTCCGTAAGTCAATCTTTCTTCTCTAAACTTCAATGCCAAATACATACCATGCCATGTACGGGATTTTCTACTTGATTGTACCTACGTAAACATGTGCATGTATGAGCTAAACTGTTTCTGTAGGGGTGGTGAAGCTCGTTGCTTGAAAAGGAGTGATCTCATCAAGGCTCTTGCTGATGCTTTACCGCCTGAAACTGTACGATTTGGATACAAGGTTGTTGCTGTAACAATGGACCCTGAAAATATGTTTCCAACTCTCACACTAAATAATGGCAGCTCTATTAGAGCCAAGGTATCTTTTATTACCTGAATTTGGTATCATCCTAGTTAAAAGTTATTAGTAGTATCATCTTCCTTGAATAGAACATTTTGGGAACTACTAGCATTAATTGGAATTGAATGTTTGGCTTCCAAAAATGTTTAAGAATTAGGCGTTCACATTTTAATGCGAATTAGAGGAAGAAGCTTGACTATAGCAGTGTTTCGCACCAAAGCTGCATCTAGGGGGATGAGTCAGTTACAAGTTGTTTACGCTCATTATGTCTTCGCAGGTTCTTATTGGATGTGATGGATCAAATTCCGTAGTGGCGGATTTCCTTGGCATAAAGCCTACAAGGTTATTTGCTCTTTGTTCGGTTAGAGGCTTAACGAGTTATCCAAACGGTCATGTGTTTTCTCCTGAGCTCGTGCGGATCAAGAGAGACAGAGTTGTGGTGGGACGAATTCCTGTAGACAATAATTTGGTCTATTGGTTTGTTACTCTACCATTGTCTTGGTTAGGTAATTTTTTTGTTCTTTGAGTAACAAGTTAGGTAATAAAATGCTCCTTGATTCCTTTTTATTTCCCCCTCATTTCTTGGTTTTCCTAAGATATTTTGACAAAGCAAAGGGTCACTTCAGGAACCTCACCATATTCTCTGGAGTTGGTGTTCCATTGGTTAAGGAACAGTATTGCTATCACAAGCACATGAAAGATTAATTAGTCTTGCTTTCACCATCGTCGTGTGCTTTAGTGCTACTGTATGATGAACATCACGCTGTTGGCATAGAGTTTAAGGTCAAAGTGGTTGTCTATTTCTTGATGGCCTTCAAATTTTGCTGCAGATAGAAAATTTCCAGATGACCCAGAACTTATTAGAAAGTTAACCACGAAAATAACAGAAGGCTTTCCATCTGATACTGTAGAGATGATAGAAGGAAGTGATCTAGACTCATTGTCCATCACACGCTTGAGATACCATGCCCCGTGGGAGATGCTGGTGGGAAGGTTTCGAAGAGGACCCATTACAGTAGCTGGAGACGCAATGCATGCCATGGGACCATTCCTAGGACAGGGTGGTTCTGCAGCCTTGGAAGATGCAGTGGTTCTTGCAAGGAATCTGGGAAGGAAGATTGCTTCTCTCAGTCCATATGAAAGAGGAAAAGAAATCATGACTGACAAAATTGGGCAAGCTTTTGATCAATATGTAGAAGAGCGAAGATTGCGGATGGTGCGATTGGCAACACAAACATACCTCACTGGTCTCATCCTGGGGAGCCCGCCAATGTCAATTACAAAGTTCATTGCTACCATCATAATGGTTATTCTGTTCCGAGATCGAACAGAACATGCCAAATTTGATTGTGGTAATCTGTAAGACAGATGAATTAGACCGCATTGCTTTGTATCCATTTTCATCTACGACTTGAATAAATATATGTTGCTCCTTGTCTGTAGTTGTGAGAAACGTTCGTTTGTTGCCCCTCCATTATCGAGCATTTAATCGAAACAGCAATAATTACTACCAGCTTCTACACCACGAAAAACAACATGAAACCACAATTCTGGGTTTAAACTACGTGAAATCTCACATTCCTGGGCTTGAACAACGTAAAGCCACATTCCTGTTGTATATGTTGTGAGTGCACGGAGAAGCGAGATGCTGTTTAGGCACATGCATGGACATCTTAAGACATTTAATTGAAAGATTAAGGCTGTAGAGATTTTAAGATGACGGCTTAGGAATTAAATAACTGAATTACAGAATATCTGTCAAGAAAGCCTGTCAAATATATGGCGATGGCGATCTAATCATAATTGAATATTAAAGATACTGATTTCCTCTCTATCTTAAAGAAGTACACACACAAGGGCTGAGGAAAATGCTTTCCGTCAAGATTACGACCGAAGCTAAACAATGACAAGTGGAAGAAGTTCAAGAGTCCATACCTGATAATGGAGGAATATTAATGTCTCCCATCTTATGTGATATTCACCAAATATTACCCAGAAGAAACTAGCCAAGAACTAACTGAAATTACCTCTATTTACTCATATGACACAATGATCTTTCAAGACTTGCCTAGCAAGCTCAATTGCTCCACTTTTCTTGTAGATCAGGTGCAAATTGTAAGCTGCTTCCCATCCTTTGGTTGTATGGTCTCAAGAAACAATGTCAAGTACATCTACAAATGCCTCCAGCAATCCTCTAGCTTTATAGATTTGAGAAAGCTTCAACTTTATCTTCCCATTAAGCCACCATGGTTTTGCTGCATTTAGGTTCAAGTTAAATAGTGACTCTGATTCTTTAGGAGGACACACAACAGAAATGGCTTCATCATCTTTATTTTCTTCAAGAAGAAGTAATGACAAAGCCAACCAAGCATCAACACTATTCTCAAGTTTATCTAAAGCTTTATAGAAGTAATCAATTGATTGCAATCGTTCCCCAGACAACTGCAACACGGCAATTTTCAGATATAGGCAGCCATGGTTCTTAACTACATCTCCTACCAACATCATATAGTAGCCTAGTGCAAATTCGTAAAGCTCGTGATTCATTAGTGAATCTCCGATCTCAATAATTGACTGGGGATGGTCATGTAAATTCTCATGTCTCGAAACATTAAAAAAAGCTTCTGCTTTTACCAAGTTTCCATGGTGAATGTGACATATTCCAGCTTTTGTACGTAGACATAATGGCATCTCTTTCCCAGAGCAGTAAACATGTAGATTTTAAACGGCTCAGATCCTCTGCTTTCTATAAATGACATTCAATATTGGGCAAATTACATTTTACCCCTATGGTTTAGTGTTTTTGTACATAATTCCCTTATAGTTTCAAAAACTATACATAACCCTCTCGTGGTTTGGATTAAAGTGTCAAAATGATGGAAATAATCATTTGTAATGGAATCTTTGAAAATGTCGAAATTACCCTTGTTTAAAAATTAAAATTGCTGAAATGATCAAAACGTATAAATATAATATATATAACACATTAACTCTGTATGATTTTATATTTTACTATATAACCCCTTATGATTTTATATTTTACCATCTAGCTCCTTTATGGTTTTCAAAATATGCACATAACCCCCTGTGGTTAATAAATAATTTTTAACTTTACATAACGGTATTTTTGATATTTTAGGTGATTCCGTTATGAATTACAAATTTCGTTACTTTGACACTTTAATCCAAATTATGAGGGTGTTATGTATAACTTTTAAAACCATAGGGGGATTATATACAGAAACACTGAACCACAGGGAGGTAAAGTGTAATTTGCCCTTCAATATTAATAACTTAATTTCTTAATAAAGATAAGATCCTAATAACTTTCTTTAATAAAGGTAAGTTAATACTAATAACATCTATAATATAAAAATATGCAAACATATCCGTGTGTTGGACCTATTGGGCATTAAGCTCATTATTGTTTATCGGTCATAATGCACATGGCTTATATGCAGTAGACCGAGCTCTCTAAGGCTCAATCAACAATTACTTTAAGATCGCGCGCGGTTACCCTCCAGTCGATAGTTACATAGTTACGTGTTTATAACAATTATAATTTCCGAATTACTTTTGAATTACTTTCCATATGATAGTTACAAGTCACACGGTATTTATAACCTTTTTATCTTCCTAATCAAGAATTACTTTAAGATCGGATTACTTTTCATATATATATATATATATATATATATATATATTTCAAGGAAAAGAGACTTCCTATATGACAGCGTCACACAACAACAAGATGCTACTAGAAGCACAGGAAAAGTAGCACAGTGACATTAAATAGAAATAATGATTCTGTTCAATGTTTTTTACACGGTTGCACCTCATGAATTTGTTCGAAGGACCTCTGATACACAGGTTAATATAAATTACTTTCTATTTCTGACTGATTAATTACCTAAATCTTGAATCAATGGGTAGTGTACACCATATACTTAAACTACTTGCCGTAACCCCAAAAATCCATCTCACCACGCAGTGAGAGTTGACTGACGTGATTGATGGAATTAGATGGATTATTAGGTTCCCCAACCTCAAACCTTGCACCTTTGGAGGAGTCATGTGCATTCCCAAGTTGAGGATCAATCATTCCCCATTCGTTCAGATTCTGATCGTCTCCGGTAGTAATCATACTTTGATGCTGAGAAGGTTCACAAGAATTGGTTCCCACCTCCAAACCGGATTCACATGCTTGCTGGTAAGTGCGAAGACTGGTGTTATTCTGGTCGCTTTCTCCGCTGTCACAGTCTCTAGCATTTGCCATGAGTTGCTTGACCTGCATCATGGGTACTACTATTGACTCTGAAGCGGCCGAAGAGAAAGCTGAAAGATCATATCCCACGGCGTCCAACTGGGGCTTATGCGTGGGTATGAAGTTCTGTGCTTGAATTTGTTGGGACGAGTATTGCTGCTGATGAGGCATGGAGGGCAGTGGGATCATGTGAGAATAGCCAGCTAGGACGTGGGGGTGGTGTTGCTGGTGTAACAAGTACTGATTCTCCCTTTGCATGAAGCCACGAGGTTGATTAATATTGGCGGAAGCAGTAGCATTGAGATGGTCTGAGGTAGCCGCGCCACTACCGCCACCGGTCCCTCCTCCATTTCCAACTTTGAATAAGTTCTTCTTCTTGAAAACCCGACAAACAACCCATCCATCCTCCTGCAGTACATACAGTACGGATAACAAGTGCTTACATGCTTTCGTATATAACTAACTAAGACCACATGCATTCATGCTGGAATTGTTACTTGGACATGATTTAATGCATCGATCCATTCAAGAAACCAGGCCTCCACGGGACGAATATGTGTGAAGGAGGTCAATGTGACAGCAGGTAGCTAGCTAGGGGGCCTTTGATTAAATTAAGTGCGTGACTTCAAAATCCATTCATGGGATTCGTCGTTACTCACCTCAGACTATGTGCTGCGTTGTTGACTAATTAATTAGCTAGCCTGATAATTAATTTTGCTACAATCTATTGACCCAGAGAAAGTGAATAATTGATAATTTTGCATATATATATATATACACGCACACACGCACACTAGCTATTACTGCTATCTGCCTAGTGGTACATGACCGTCTAGAGGTGGGTGGGAGGAAGGTCTGCATCTTGCTTTGGGAGACTTACATTGGGATTGGCTTCGGGATCATCACCGTCTTCCAGTCGGTACTCATGCATGATCCAGTCAGTCTTTAGGCCATGAGGGGCTCTGCCTCGGTAGAAAACTAGGGTTTTTCTCATTCCAATCTTCTGGAAGCTGTTCCTTATGCATTTGTCCCTCCCTGTGGCCTTCCAGAAACCGGCATTGGTGGCTCTATTTGTCCTTGAACCTGTCGGGTACTTCCTGTCCTTGTGGCTGAAAAAGTACCACTCATTTTGGGGGGTGGACCCAATCTTGCATCTTTCTGTGAATGGAGGGGGACAAAAATAAGGGTGAATAATATCCATTTCCGGATTTTAAGTACTACCATTAGTGCATATTTATACATTTCTAGTACGTGGAATCTGCTGGGGTACGGTATGGAGTACAGCTTTTATGTATGTTAGTTTACTGGCTTAGATCGATGTGTTGGTGATCTCAGCACTTGCCTAGTTGCATACGAAATCTTTCGTACTTTGACATGACCTGATATTTTGCAATTGAAAAAAGAAAAAAAAGAAGAAGAATTTTAGTAGCATGTCACGCAAGGCTAAATTCAGGAGATGAAGCAGGATGGAGATCAGGAGGGATTAGCGGAGGTCTGAAGATTGCTTTTAATAAAGAGACGAGACACTGAGTGGGCGTTCTGGGCATAGAGAGAGGGTACACCGATGAAGGTGAGGAGGATAAACAAAAATAAGGAATGTCAAGATGAATATACTGAAAGGGACAGTAGAATATTTCTCTTAATAATAACGAGTGGTGAAGATTTGTCTGCCATCCTATTTTCCTAAACAAAAATTATAAAACTTAGACTCAAGAAAACGAATTGGTAATGCAGGACAACGATGCATTGCCTCTCTCTCTCTCTCTTAGGTACCAATACCATGCTTTGCCTCTCTCTACCTTTGTGTTAAACTCAAGTAATTCATCATTTTTCCAATTTGTCCATGATTTTTATGGGCATATTGATGATTTCAGCCCCCATCTTCATCCCACGGCCCTTAGCCAAAAAAGAAAAAAAAAAAACACAATATTTTTTTAAAGAGAAACTCTAAGCCATACAATAAAGGAGGAGAGGAAGGGAAGAACGTGAGAGTTACCAAAAAAATATTATAAAAATAATTTTTTTAAGGTTAAAGCTGAAAAAAAGAAAGGCAATGAGTGCGTAACTAGATTAGGTATTCGAAAAGTCCAACATTGGAAGTTTGATTGGTATTAGTTTATCCAGGCTTAGGCATTCGTCAAGATAGATGCTGATTAATTTGCTGAAACCTCTGTGCAGATGGACGCGTACTGCGGTGAAAAAGTCTTTGGCTTAACGGATAAAATGTGTAAAACATTTGGGTAAATCAGATCTACGCAGATCATACGGTCTAAATTTGTTACACCAACTCAAAAACTAAGGACGTGACAAAATTCGAATCACATGATTTACAAGATTAAACCTATCCAAATTTTTGCCGTAAAAGAATAAAAAGATAAACAGTAAAAATCAGGCGGTGGTGGGGGTTGATCACATTAAAAAAAAAAAAAACCAGAGTGAAGCTATGCCTATGAAAAAAAAGAGGGTACTCATTTTATTCGGTTTGGTCTGGTAGATTAACGGAGAAAAGAGGGGAATGAAATGGGTTATTGGCAAATGCATGAAATAGAGGGAGTATGGTCCAGTTTGGTGGGAAGTACAGTAAAATGCCTACAAAGTACCTTGCAACTCCCAGGGCTCAATCTTATTCAAATCCACCTCTCCAACGACTTCCATGTCGAACTTGTGGAAGGAGACCTTCTTCCTGAGGTAGTAGTGCAGAAGCTCTTCATCCGTGGGGTGAAACCGGAACCCAGGTGGTACGCCGCCATTTGATGAAGCCATGAGTATATATATATACACCAAATTAAGAAACTAGAGCAGCATGCAGATTGAAGGTGGCAATGAAGGCCTCAAAATCTATGAAGCCAGCGAGCCTCTCTCTCTCTTCATGTATTTGCGCATGCGTATGCGTGCTGTCAAGATTAACACTCCACATATTTATATATGCATATGCGATGTGCATGCCTGCTGTGGTTTTTTCAATTTGTCAACCCTCTCCAAATTAAGTCTCAATTACCTAAGCTAGCTACGAGGGGCGTGTGTGAGTCTGTGATATTGTGAGATGTAGTTGACGGCCGGTGACGCCGCCGCCGGGAATGCTTAAAGCTAACGTACAAGCCAAGTCATAGGAATGACTAAAGGGAAACGCCATGCAATATGCCCCAACGACAACTCATGAATCCATGCATCTGTCCTTCTTCTCATCATGCTAGCTACCACTTAATTGGACGCGCATACGACCCCTTTTCTATTGCCACACGCTCTCTTCACTTCATCCATCAAGTTAGTAGAATGCACTTGCCTTAACCTCGCGTCTGGTATCCATCATTGTTTTCGGCTTGGTTATTGATTCAAAAAGCATTTTCTTGGAAAAAAAAAATAGTTGTTAGACGATCCCGAGATTGAAAATCCGGGATCCAGAATATGATTGATTAGGGGATATTTGATTGCTCCCAAAGCAATGCTCTCCATCCTTTGTACAGCTACAAGTACTCCTCGAGATTCTCTCAGCCTCCATTTGGACGGCCGATATTATTTAAAATCCAACGCCAATGTATATATACACTAATGTAGTTCCGGATGATTTATATTCAGTTGATAATTTAATACCAAAAAGCACATATATAATAGTGGTGTAGAGACGGTTTGTGAACTCTCCGGCCAGTTCGATCATTGGAGACGCAGTCGCCATGGCTTGGGGCTTTGCACATGTGCGGGGCGCAGCTTGATTCCATTCTACGCATTCTCTCTTCTTCCTTGCATCTTGTTTACGTTTGTATTCATGGTCACCACATCTTTCAGCTGCCTGGTCAGCTACCCCTTGCTCATTTCCATGTACACCCTTTTCATGGCATATAACTCTATCCCATTATTTGTCTATCGGAGAGCTTAAAGGACATATGATCCACTACAAACGTGACACTTCTGTACATGCCGATGGATATTTCTTGTCCTAAGTTTCTTACTGTAGCATCACACGTCTGTGGGTTCTTCTTCTTCCTTTGTTTAAAAAAAAAAAGAGTTGAAATGACATTATAAGAGGTTGAACAGTCCTTAGAGTTAAAGAACTTCTGAAACTATCAAGAACATGTACTTCGATATTAAATGCAAATTCAGAAGCAATAGTAGAGACAGGAGCAGCCAATACATCATGAACTATTTTTTGAAAGGATTGGAAATCTGATACTATTAGCCTTCCATCATGCCAAAATATCAAATTTATCAACACCATCTTCATAATCCTCATTTATGTACTTATCCAACTAAAATTTATTGTCCCTACCTCAAAGTTCAATTTTCCTTTTCTTAAACTCCATTTTGTACCTGTCATTGATTTTTTTTTTTTTTTTGTAGCACCCACAGTAACTAAACATTGACCACAGATTCAATAGAAAGTGAATTGAAGAAGATGAGAAATAAGAGGTATTAACTGGCAAAGGAAAGTTCATCCTCTTGTATTTATTGAACAAATCAAACATGACATCTTTTGCCATCCTAGCCACAACCATACTGTTAGTATCCCCATACATTTTCGTAAAAACAAGTCCTAGGATCAAGCGTAGCAGCAATAAAAATAAAAAATGTTCGTCTTTTCAATTCTCCCTCAATATTTGTCATATCATCCTTCATAGATTTTGCCACTACATTCAATTCAACATTTCACATTTTATCATCTTCTTCAAGATTCCATTTATGTGACTGATATCATTAAAAAGTTAGTAGAAGTCACATATTTGGTCCCAAAAATTTTTACAATTAGATCATAAACTCATCATATTTCATAACTTTGATATGATGAAAGGCATCATATCTATTTGAATCTTCAAAGTCCGGTCCAACTGACATTCTTGGCAATATGTTATTCTTTCTGAGCTATGCATTGTTTACCTATGTGTTCATTTCTATAGTGGAAAATTTGATAGTTAGATCATAGAAATCAGGAATCTAGCCTTCTTTTCAATTTGACTTTGTTGGTAATAATTGTAGCTCCTGAACCATATAGGTATCCTGCTCCTCAAACGATTCAAAGGTTCTCTCAAATCTTTGGGCGGTGTCTAACATCTAGGTTTAACAGTTTCTTACACTTAATTTTTTTCAATTTTATCACATTCTTTGAATTTTTTAACCTAGACTGTAATTGTATTGAACAGCAAGATCATTGGAGCTAGCATTGTCTATAGGACTATTAAAAGCATCATAATCTCTCATTGAAGCAAGCATTTTCAACAACCTTTCCAACTTCAATTTCTTTATGACTAGTAATTGGACAAAAGTTTATTATTTTCTTGTCCAACTTCTAGTCATTATTAATAATATGTGCAATCAAACACATATAATTATTCTCTATATACAGGTCCAAGAATCAGTTGTGAGACAAACTTTGCTAGATATACTTTTAAGAAAACTCTTTAAATTTGCCTTCTTATCTAAACAGAGTTGATAACAATCTCTAGAAATAGTCCACCTAGAGGGAATCCTAAATGAAGGATAGGTAGTACGCATAACATGTTGAAATCCTTTGTTTTCACTAATCAACATGTATGCAATACTTTCCTAGCTAATAGACGGATCAAATTTCCAAATAATTAGAGTCCCTTTGGTCTCTCCCCCATCATCAATCAACCCTATATACTTAGAACCTTCTCTAGTCTCATCAACAGAGGTATATATGGGTTGGAGTTGGACTACGAGGATTGAGGGATGAAGCTTTATGCTTTTGCTCCTCTGTGCTATCGTGGCTCTTTGTTGACATGATTGAGTAATCTATCAATATAACATGGCCCAAAATGATAACACTAAAATCATTTATAAAATACAAATTAGTATTTGCAATTTCAAGAAAATTATTACTTTGACTAAATTAAGAAAATTGTTACCTACCTATATGTAAATACTTTTTGCCATCAATGTAAATATACTTATGTTAATTGTTAGCTATGACTGCAGCTTTTGGATTTACAAGTAAGCTAGTTGGTGCTCTTGGTTCCCACAAGGTTCTAATTAAACCAATTAACAGACACGTTCACAGCTCAAAAAGCACATAGTATATCACCAAACCCAGGCAACCTCGCGCGTCGCGCTGAGGTCCACATCAACTAGTAATACTACAGCAGTACGCAAAGGACATGATCCAACATATAACAGAAAATCATGAGAGGATCCGTATTCAAACTTATAAATAATCCGTATTTGGGCGACATATATATATTCCTTTATACATCTGAATTTGATTCGACCTAGGAACATTTATTGTGTTAACTTGCATTTCACATATATTAATACAAAAATAAAAAAGAAGAGAAAACAAAAACTTGCATTCGTATCTGATGGTATATTGGAGTGGTTATGCTTTCTCTCTCACACACACACAATATATGATGGGTCACTTGAGTTGTACGTTCTCCATATTAGACGGGCAATCTGGGGAGAAGTTATTGGCGGAAGCTAGGATGTGAGTGGTTTGTTGAAACATGAAATCACATGATTAAACTGCCCTCCCATAATCAGTCCCTTTTCCCCCCGCTCCCTCTCCAGCTACTGGCCTGCCTCCCATGCATGATGGAACAGCACATACACCCTCAATATATATCGATTAGCTTCCAGGCCAAATGGGTACCACTAGCTAGCTACCTACGTCTCTAGCTACGTATCTCTTCCATACAACAATTCAAGCTCCGACCATTTCTTATATATATATTGGTAATTATTATTATCAATTTTTTCCACTTTTCCAAGTCCATCCACTGCATCTTCGCCCATCCGGACATCTGCGTTTTGGTCCATGCATGTTCAAGAACTTCGACAACAAAGCGCTCGGCAGCTACAGCCCACACAACACATGAGGTAAAGCTGCTGCTGAGTCCTGACAGAAAAGAGGCGACCGTTGTTGGATTGCGGTGGCATTTGTTGTGAACTCAGGGCCACGAGCCTGGCAACTTGACCTCCCCCCCCCCCCCTTCTCTCTCTCCAAAAAAAAAAAATTAAGAGAATGCGGGCTGGGAAATCATCAGTGCTTTCTGGGAAAGCCATCCTTCTGCTATGTGTTGCAGCTTCCTGGCAGGATCACTTGTTTTTAGCAGCCGGGGCACAAAGTCGTCCGCTACCACCGCGCCTGATCACTGCTACTAGTCGCCCTGCCCGAAAACTCAAAGTATAGGACGTCCGTGCCATTTCCAGCATCCCCACCACTCATCATCATGTGGAAAAGCTCAGCACCCAGCAGCTGGTTACAAATGGATGTGATCATCAGAGACGGGTAATTAAACTTCGTACCAATTTAAGTACTTGAGCTATGATTTTCTTGAAACTCTTCCTTCATACGTAAAATGAATTAAAACTAGTTAATGATTGCCTATATATATTTGTCCATGTGCTCCAGAAGAAATTGACGGAAATGGGCTCTGGAGACGTTATGGAAGAAGTGAGAAAGACACATCAAGCGATCCAGTAAGACAGCATATAGTACAAGATGCTCTGATTTTCCTTGTTGACTATTTAATCACTCTTCTGCTGTTTGCTTTAATTATGCTTATATCGCCAAAAATGATCAGTAAGTATTGCTGCTTGCTTGCATACGTAATGATTTTATTTTTCGTTTGTTAATGATCTCTAATTAATTAAACAGGTCATTAGACAAAACGATATCAACACTGGGGATGGAAATGTCAGCAGGCTCGAACTAGGAGTAGTCGGAAAACCCAGCAGCAGCAGTACTACTCCTCACTTGATCATGATTCTACACAAAAACTCCTCAAATTCCACCTCCAGTACTAGTAGCCTGCTGCAGAAGAAGGCCTTTGTTGTTATTGGAATTAATACAGCTTTCAGCAGCAAGAGACGGCGTGAATCCCTCAGAGAGACTTGGCTGCTCAAAGGTAGATTAATTAATACTAACAATCATTATTTGCAAGAGACGCCGGGTGCGGGTACCTATATTTTGTATCTCTCTTGGGTATTAATAAAATATTACCTACCCAAAAAAAAAAAAAATGCGTTACCTATTTTACCTCCCTCTGATTTTTATAAAGAATGATGATCATGATTATGTGTTACTAATCCACTCTATATAATGATCATGTATAGGAAATATGTTGAAGAAATTGGAGAAGGAGAAAGGAATCGTGATCCGATTTGTGATAGGGCACAGTGCAACACCGGGAGGAGTTCTGGATCGAGCCATTGATGCTGAGAATGCGGAGTACGGGGACTTCCTCAGACTGGATCACGTTGAAGGATACCACCAACTCTCCTCCAAAACTCGACTCTACTTCTCCACTGCAGTCTCAATTTGGGATGCCCACTTCTATGTCAAGGTGGACGATGATGTCCATGTCAATTTGGGTACTGCTCCCCTCTGCTAGTACTCAGCTACCAAGCTAGAAGTAGTACTCCTGCTGCTTCTTAGTTACGTACCAATTATACATACAGCTGCAAATTAATAATCACATCGTTTAATTACCCTAATTTGCACTGGTCACGTATATATATGTGTTGTAGGTATGCTTGTAAACACTCTTGCCCGCTACAAATCACAACCCAGGACCTATATTGGGTGCATGAAGTCTGGACCTGTTCTATCTCAGAAGTGAGTAGAATTCATCAGTAGTGTTTTTTTTTTGCCTATCGTATCAGTAGTACCTATGTCCATGTAATGATTACAACTTAGTACTAGAATACTACTGCTACTACATGATGTATATACACATCTATATGCAGCACCATGCACCATATATATATATATATATATATATGGTGCATGGTCTTGAGTCAGTACTAGTCTTGCTTAACACTTACTTTTAATGCGTTGCTGGTTTTCCCTTGAAATTAATCATGGCATGGCAGGGGAGTCAAGTATTACGAGCCAGAGTTCTGGAAATTTGGGGAAGAAGGCAACAAGTACTTTAGGCATGCCACCGGTCAAATATATGCCATCTCTAAAGACCTTGCCACCTATATCTCCATCAACTCGTAAGATACTGTTTGGTTTAATTATCAAATACATATGCACATGCTTGCCTATACATACATATATATACATGTATATGATCACAAAGTTAACTAAGATACTGATTTGCTGATGGATGATTCCATCTGCAATAATTTCTCCACAAATATATATACGTGTGCTCGATCGGTACTCACTCCTGTTGGCTATTATATATGCATGCATGGTATGGTGTAGGGGGATCTTGCATCGGTATGCTAATGAGGACGTGTCGCTGGGGTCGTGGTTCATTGGCTTGGAAGTGCAACACGTGGACGATCGCTCCATGTGTTGCGGAACCCCTCCTGGTACGTAACAATAATTAATGAATGTACAATGTTGTAAGTACTACGTATATATTATTGGTAGGACTTAATTTTATTTTATTTTATTTTTGGGGCAGACTGCGAATGGAAAAGGGAAGGAGGGAAGACATGCATTGCGTCATTTGACTGGTCATGCAGCGGGATATGCAACTCAGTGCAGAGGATGAAAGCTGTGCACAGCGCTTGCGGCGAAGGAGACGGCGCTGTTTGGAATAATATTGTTAATGCCGATTTCTAAATTGCCCGCTGCTGCTCTCATTCCCGTCATTAATTCCTTCCTTGCATTCATCCATGGCCGCCGGCAATCAATCTCAATTTGGAGGCTACCGTTCGATCATCGATCATTTCAAACTAGAACCCTCACCTCATACATACATAAATCGGATGTTTTAACTCCTTTGTCTTTGAACAAGTTGTTAGCGCTGCAGCTAATATATATAGTTTCCGTGCCACCTAAAACCCGAATTCAGCTAGCCTAGAGTTTTAACTCTTTGATTTTGTCGTTGAACAAGTTTTACTCTTTCGACTTTCATTCAATTGTCACTTTGGATCTTGAATTTCAATGTATTGCACCTTAAATTTTAAGATCTGCCTGATTTAAATTCATAGGTACTGCAACCCTAAACGAGGCCTTAGTCTTTAGCATATCTTAAGAAATTTCTTGTAAGATTAAACTTGGATTTGTCCATCCTCAATAAATTCCAGTTGAAACCATATTTTCCTTTTTTTTTTTTGGGTCATTGGCTTCCTTTTGCATTATCGGGTAATTTGATTTGATAAGAGCATAAACAAATAACTTTCTTTATTTTTCTCAATTCATTTACATGTGCGATTGATACATGTGCACACTTCTTTCTTCTATGTCAAGATTAGACTCAAATGGGACGGATTACATTACATGCGTTTAACCCATTTTTGGTAACGTTTGGACGTAAATGGGACACATATGAGAGTTTTAGAGTGGATGCAATGTGCTCAAACTTGGAAGTTTAAGATGCCACTCAAGAATCAATTACTAGTTAAAGGGTGCAAAATAGAAGTCCGTCAGCAACGATAACAAGTAGGGTCAAACCTCGAACCTTAGACAGACAGCTTGGAGGCTATTTTCATTTCAGTAATATTCCGGAACTCGGTGGCAGTGAAATGGTGTACATGACCCTGAAAAACTTGTACCTTGCTCGGTAAATGGTAACTAATATAAGAACTTCCTCCCTCCCTGGAGAAACTCCTATTAATCGGTGTCATGGATCTGGCGTATTAAATTCATTCCAAACACAGCTTTGTTGTCGTGTTGTTACTTGTGTAATGTGTACTACTAGCAGCCTACTACTCCTCCGTTGCATCAATCAGTTGTAGCGATCTGATATTTATCTTTGACTTGGGGATGGCTTCTTCTGCTTCTGCTGCCGCCGCGGCCGCCGAGGTTGATTCTAACAAATTACAATTGGCGAAGGGAAACAATAATGATGATGATGAGCATGAAAATGGGGGCCAGAAGATGATTCATCCAGTTGTTTCGGATTTGGAATCCTATGTGGGGGACTTGACTGGCGGAGGTGGCGACGATGATGATGCCAGGTTTGGAAATTTCTTCCTCCATTCCGTCCAGAAACATATTCGATTTACTTCTCCTTTTTTGCATTTTTTGTGCATTTGTTTGTGGGTAGTTAGATTTATCGAACCGTAAAAAGGAAAAAAAAACTTATTTTTTTGTGTTGATCAGAGTGAATATTTAGTTGATATATCATGGTTATTGTTGTTTTGCGAGTTGAAAAAAAGCTTTTATCTCCTACTATTAGTTTGATGAAAATGAATTTGATTCAAATTTTCTTCGAATGATTGGGTTTGGGATCTAATTGCTCTGTTTCTTCATCAGTGTGATGTCTTGGATTATCAATTGTCTTTTTTTTTAATCTAAAATAAATAAAAAGGGGGTTAGACTTCTTGCTTGGGAGGCTTGGGCTTCTTCTTCATCCTCATCGATTCACTATCCAATTTCTTTGAGATTTGATATATTTAAGATCTCAAGTTAGTAGGATTAGTGTTCCACTGTGGGTTTCTATTCTTCTCCTCCCGCACCTATTCTGCTGATTCTTTTTTGGGATATATAATGGTGTTGTTTTTTGTGATAGTGAGGATATATCACTTGAAGGGCTTGAGCAAGAGCTTCAAGAATGCAAGCATGATCAAGTATGTCCTTTTCTTTTCTTTTCTTTTTTTTTCCACTTTCTTCATTTCCCATTTTCAAGTAATGAAAAGTTGTCTACTTTTCCTTGTTGTCTGTATGTTGTTTTTCTTGCATACAACATTTTCGCCTCTTGCCTTATTTTTTCGGCTGTGCTCTTTAAAAGGTAGTGGCAAACATCTTGTCTAAGGGAACAAAGCTTCGAGAGTACACAAAGGGCGTCGAGAGCAATGTACGCCAAGTTGAATTGGAGTCCATTGAGGTAGGTTGGTCTCACTATTCTTCTCCTCCTTCCAAATTTGTCTATTGTTGGATTATATGTCTGCAATTTCTTGTAAGCTAGAGCATGCTTGTAGCGAGACTTTCATGTTGTCAAGCTGCTTATCCTTTAGGCAGTCCAAAAGGTCACCTTGTGAATTTTAGAACTTCGTACTCATGGGAAATGTCTTAAGAGTGTTGTTTCTGTTCATGGTTGACAGGCTATTGACATTGTCATGCTATATATGTCTGGTAAAGATTTTACTTTATTTTCTCTAACATGATAGCTATCCCTTGTGTCCCTTTAGGATTACATTAAGGAAAGTGACAACTTGGTCTCCCTTCATGATCAAATACGTGATTGTGACATTATACTCTCACAAATGGAGACCCTACTTAGTGGATTCCAGGTACTGCATTCCATCATTGTTGCTCAATTTTTCATGTTGATGCAATCAAGATACCATTCATTTTGAACTTTCGTCGTCAATGGAATTGGAAACTTCTAAAGCATGGACTCATTTATACTTTTCTAATTTTACTGCTGTTTTTAATTCCATCAAGCGATCATGGCCCTAGTTTATGTCTGTATATTGCATCAATGGAGAGGGAAGGCTGTTTCATTTATAATTTTTATGTCTCTTTTTAGGTTGATTTACAGATGATAACCTCCATTGTTACCTCTTGTGCGTTTAACCCAATGTGCTTTGACTGCAGCAAGTTAAACTGAATGCTGAACAGAATGCTTTGTGCTTTTGTACCATCTACTAGTGATTGAGCTGAAATAGGTACAAATACCAAGAGTCCTACCTTACTTGACAACTAGGAGGAGCTACACATGTTACTGTAGAGAATTAAACTAGGGGCTGAGTTAGTTGAGAAGGCAGAATAGCAAGCAATTCCCAGTCTAATACTTTATATTTCGTGGAATCCATAGATTAAGAAGATCACAGTTTTGAATTCTGGCAGTTCTTGTTATCATGATTTGTGCTTGTGGAATTCCTTATACTTTCCACTTTGATCTGTTTGTACAGAAGTAACTGAACTGGGATGAATTTTTATGTCAGAGCATTACTCGTGCAGGATAAATTTCTTAATATTAGGAGGTTAAGGTTAACTCCTATCAGATTAGAAAGATAAGGACAGGGAAGAATGAGATTAAGATGGTGAGAATTAGAGTGATAAGGACAGTGTTCAGGTTTTGCATGTGTAATTCAGATTTTGACATCTAATGAAAGTGTATCATTTCTTCTTGGTACTTCAGGTAAACTATTAAGGTTGGGTGCTGAATTAGCCCCATAATCAAGGTTTTCTGTTGGTTTATCCTAAAAACCAAGCCTGTATCATGGATTAAAGTGACTTTTCTTTTTCTCGTGCTCCTGCCTGCATCAACTATCTACTTTGTTTGGGGCTTTGAATGTTTTGCTGTTAGAATGTCAGAAAGTGCATTTTGGCTGTACATCTGTCTAATCGGTTTCTGCAGATCCTTTCTCTTTTTTATTGTTTATCTTTCAGTTTTTTATTCTGGATGTCGTCCGATGTTCTTATTATACTTCTCGTAACTTTTGCCATAGGCTGAGATAGGTTCTATAAGTTCAGATATAAAAATTCTTCAAGAGAAGTCCATGGATATGGGGTTGAAGCTGAAAAATCGCAAGGTATGAATTTTACTTTGTTCCTATTGGGTGGAGTGCTCTTGTAATTGTAAACTCTCTAGTCAGTATCTAGCACAAAAGGCTCGGTGGCATTTTTCTGCCTTTTATAACTGCTTATGTTCTTTGACAGGTTGCGGAATCAAAGTTGGCAAAATTTGTTGAAGATATTATTGTGCCACCAAGGATGATAGACATAATTGTTGATGGAGAGGTATTCTGAATTCTGTTTTTTATTACCCATTTCCAGTTTTATCCTTTACCTCCTTCAGTTTGGCAGCTTATTTGACACAAGTACATTTTTAGTCTCTCTTTCATAGTGTTATGACTGTTGTCTATTGACTATCTTATTATCCCTTAACTTCAAGTTGATACTACTGATTGATTAGCTTTCTGTCTCTTGTACATCTAATGAGTTGCAAAGGTTACAAGAGAAAACAGTTAGGTAAATCCTAAAGTGGGGCTGTTACAAATACCTTAGCTTTGTAAAGCATCCGAGAATAGTCAGTCTTAAAAATGATCTTTTACAATGGTAAAGAGGTAGCAAAAACTGTTTGACAAGCAAAAGATGTAATTAAAATGCGCATCAAATGTCCTTTTCAGAAATAACTTTCTTTTTCATTTGATTAGAAAAGGGGAAAGTTAGGCACGAAATTGAGAACTGAAAATAGCTTCAAGTTGCAGATAATGTTGGGATGAGATACTGATAGACATACTAGAATATATACCTCCGCAGATACGCAAGTAGGTTAAGCATGGCTACATTCTAATTTGCACTTTGGAACTTGTCATATGACTCTAAACCTTTCTTGTGGATAATATGGTTTCCATTCACATTTAGGGTTTAGAATTTTGTGAGTGATGCCAAATGTCTCTGTTGATTGATTCCTTTGGCCTTTCATTGCCATCATAAGATCTGAAGGTTCAATTAACACATTATCTCGTTGACCAGTTCATATTTCATTTCATAGTACTTAGCCTTTTCTGTTTTTGCTAATTGCATGCTCATGTTAAAAACAGGCTAAATTTTTTTTAAGTTGTTTTGAGTTAGCATTAAACTCAGTTTGAGGTCTTTCTGAGGCCTATAAATCATATGGAAGATGCTGGAGTATCAAGGAAAAAAGACATCAGTTGAGTATCAAATGCCTTTTTGAAAAAATATTTGCAGGATAACAAACCCGGCAATGATGCTTGTTCCACCGAAATTCAATATTCAGAAATTGCATGGAGAGATTTCATTAAATTACGCACACCATACTCTTCTCCTTCATTGAAAGACTAGGCAACACAGAAAGCATAAGAGCTGGCATTATAGGGCAACTACCAAGTAATGAGAAGAATTGGAATTAAAAGGTTATTGACAGGTAGAATAAAGAATTGTTGTGTTTGCATACTGAAAAGTACCTGACAAATACAATGATTAGTAAATTGTATTGCAGTTTGCCCAGTTACTGAACTGGCTGAGTTGGCTTCCACTTGCTATTTGTCTCATATACTCTTTGGACTGGCTTTGAATTGATCTTGCTTGATTTTGTCCCCTCCCCCTTTTTGGTTGCTTGTCCATAGTTGTCTGTTTGAGATGTTGTTGGCATTCCAGTCCCTGCTATCCCAATCCCTTAAAATGTGTTGATGGGCTTGCCAGGCCAATATGCATCTTTGCTTTTGACTTCTCATATTTCATGGTCAGTAAATTGTCTTTATACTTGTACACAGGTTAATGATGAGTATTTGAGGACTCTAGAGATTTTGAGCAAAAAGCTGGACTTTGTTAAGGTGGATCCTATGGTTAAAACTTCGAAAGCATTAAAAGATGTTCAACCTGAATTAGAGAGGCTTCGGCAGAAAGCAGTTTCAAAAGTAAGATGCACGTTTCAACATGCTATGGCAAATTATTTAGATGCTTGTTGACTCTTGAGTCTATCCTGTAAGAATGAAATACATGTTTTATCAGTCTGAATTGTTCATCACAGGAGGTTAATAATTTGTTTGTGAAATTTATCGATCTAAGTTCTATTCAATGTTTCTTGGAATCTATGAAGTTAGTCATGTAATGATAAATCATTTTCCCTCTTCATATAGGTTTTTGACTTCATGGTTCAAAAGCTATATGCGTTGCGGAAACCAAAAACAAATATCCAGATTCTTCAACAGAGTGTTCTTTTGAAATACAAGTAAGTTGCATCTCTGTCATATTATACTGCTTCTCATATAGTCAATTTAAAAGATTCTTATTATGATTGCTTCGGGTTAACTTACTCAACGACCATTCATTGTTATGGTCTTGCTTATATCCTTTTTTAATGCATTTAGTTCTCCTTCTTGGAATGCTTAACTTAATTTTATATTATCAATGACTTGAACAGTCTGCATCTGTTCAGTTTTTGAATATAATTCCTTCATAGGTGGATATAATTCGTTTATGTCTCCCTGTCACTCTACCTCAAAACACACCCGGAATCACTCGCTGACACACATGCAGACTTTCAGAAACTTGCACTGTTCGCAATAATTTCATTACTACAAAGGTTTAGAATTGATATTGATAAATGGAATCCTGAAGAGCATTATTGTAGTTTGCATTTATAATGACTAATATGTGATATAAGTCTACTATCATGGCAGAAGATATATTCTGGGGTAATTTGAGTTTCTTATTAAATAAAATTGATAAAGAAGATTTGTTGCCAAAAGTGATGGTAAAATCAATACTTTGACTTTTTTGTCTGCAAAATAAAAATTGTCAGAAAGTTACTTGGTCCTCCTTGTGCATATCTACTCTGAGAGAGAAAATCAGCAACCTTTCCCCTTTTGATGAGCTTTAGTTATTTACGACTTGTTCTTGGTTGCTCAAAACTAGCCACTTGTGCCTTTTTTTATTAAATAAGGAGAAAAGCCAAAAGCTGTTTTCCTTCTCCTTTCACATGTGAGGCACATTTCCATTAGCCAGGAAATAGGGGCAAAAATGCTGTATAAGTATCTCAAAGATCTTGGGAGCTAGAGTTAGGCTTTTCGATAATATGTCATAACTGAAGACTCCTATTCTTCATTCTTGGAGCTTGTGGTTATGGATCTTTTACACCATTGAATTTAGTATTTATTTTTAACAACCTGTTACCTGCTTCAGAATCTTTCTTGCCTTTATAAGTTCTTAGTTTTGGGGCTCTGCAGAATTCTAATGTGTCTGATCCT